>APFE031432221.1:71009-146118 GCA_000404065.3 Pinus taeda | reverse complement strand
AACATTGAAAGGAAAATAATGAAAAATCAAGCTAGTAGTCCCAGTTTTGGGATCCAGGGGAAAATCTCTGTGTATATGTGTTTTATGTGTTATGCTCTCGCATTGTTTAATTTTTGTGTTTTAGAATTCGTATGCAGGTAATTTCTGTACGAGGTCAAAACCTACATTTGGTATCAGAGCATAATAGTATCTCGAATGGTACAATATTGAATCTTGGATGGTATAGGATAGCATCTCGAATAGGTGAAGGATGGTAAGGTGCGGTCTTAGTGATAGTTGTAATGAAGCCCTCGCATATCTCTCTGCCATCTCATCCTAGTCACAGGGTTACAGTAATTGTCTCACCCTTCATAAGGATCTCGGTGAATTATAGACACATTCATCACTATTATCATAACATCAATCATGGTCATAATGCAGATGAAGTTCTTAGTTATAATCCTAGTGAAGATAAGACAGAATTAGGTGCACTAGTGAAGACATGTGATGTAAGAGTGCAGCCATGATTTCAGTGAAGGAAAATCTATGATAAGACAAGTGATGATCTCAGTAAATCCAACAGTAGACCTCGTGAAGATCTCAGTGGTATGGTGAAGACCTTGGTGAGAGTACATCAATAAATTTGCAGCAATAAGGATCTCAATAGTGCATCAATAATGATGATATCAACAGTGACAAGGAAGAAGAATGGTGTCTTGATCTTGGAGTGGCTGAGAGGGTCAAGTGTCATGGTCTTGGTGTTTGTCAATTGAATCTCCATAAGAAGAATTTCATGCTGGTTTTCCTCTCCAAGAGGGAGTGGTTTTGGCTCTGGCAAAATATCAAACATCTTGTGTTCTTGTCTCTTTGTTTTAGTAGCAGTTTGATGAAGCAAACACACACACTAATAATAAGAAGAAGATCAAGCTAAGATAAATTGCCAAATCACTTCACAATTTGTTATCAAGTCTAGAAGAATCACATTAAACCCATTTGCCCTAGATTCTTCAACATGGTATCAGAGCTAAGGTGCTAAAGTCAAATGAAGGGAAACAAAAGAGACATGGAAGGATCTGTCTTCAGGGATATCAAATCAGGTTGAAAGAATTAAAGGAGCAAGTATACAACAAGCAAGTCAACAACAATCATAATTAAAGTCATGCACTTGCTCAGTTTGATGAAGTATGTTAGTGAGTCTCGCTGCTTGGTCACTGAACTTTGTCCATGCCATAAAAGATAGTACCTCTTACAATGCATGATTACTTCACTGTCTCGGTACAGTTATTAGATCAAGGCAACTTCGGTGATGAGACGATCTATCTAACAGTGCCACCCACAATTCAGTTATGTTACTCATTGACAAGTTTGGGCTTTCAATGCATTGCCTCTTTACACAATGCACACAAACATCACTGTGCAGTGCCATACCAATATACTTATCACAGTCTCGAAAATTGTCTATGATTATGATCTCAATAGCATGGTGCTCGGATAAGATCATAGTATCACTAACATATCAACAATATGTTGAAATCAAAAATACCTCAAAAAATGAATTGGGAAGGTTGTGAAGCAGTCTCGATGATGTCAAGATCATTGATGTCATGGTGCTAGAAGGCCTCCAAGGAAGTAGTGCTGAAAGGATACTAATGATGGGCACCTCAAGCAAAATAAGCATCAAGGTGAAGATCTCCTCTTCACACACCAAGTATATTTCAATTTTATAATCAGATTTGGTTAAATGATTTCATGATTGCAAGGGATTTATAAATCAGTTAGATAATTGAAAGTCCTTGCATAGAATAAGGAGGATTGTGATAATCCTCATAGAAAAGAGAAATCATTGATGTCTATGCAAAAGGTCTATGAAGGAGAAGCATTGTTTGAATTCATCAAGAATACTCATAGGATTCATATGAAATCACTTAAAGGCCCTTACATGGAAAAAGGAGGAATTTAATTATCCTCATAGTTAAGAGATTTTAGTAAACATATCAAGGTCTCCTTTGAATTCATGGGAGGGAACTGTTACGGTTCTCTCATTCCTATGTAGCAAGAAAGGAGACATAAAATATATATCTAAAGTACTAGAAGATATACTCTTTGAAACAAAGTAACGAATATCATCTCACTTAAACCTAATTGAAGGCATCAAAAAATGAAGGAATGTCTTCATGAGATCTCAATTGAGAGATCTAGGAAAGATGATAAGAAGGTAGTCATCATTGATAAGCAAGAAAGGAAAAGCAAGGTTGGTCCTCAAGCAAAGGAAAAATAATTATAGTGAAGATTCAATGTTATAGAAAGATTTTGGAAGCTCATATCACTGAAAGATGAAGGAAGCTAAAGAAAAGGGCCAAGGAAAGAGGGAGTATCAGATCTCTCCTATGAGTAAGATAGTATCCCTCACAAATGGGTCCTATCATAAGCTCCTAAATATTTTGTTATAAGATATGACAATGATAATAAGATGCATCATGGCATCATGGAAAAATTAGAAACAAGAGATCAGGACATCACCATGGGAATCATGAAGGACAAAATCCATGGCAGACAAACATGTAGGATATATAACTCTTGGGAACCTCAATGAACATTGAAGAAAGGAGTCATCTAATGCTCATCATATATCAAGTCAAAAAGGAAACATTTGCCAATTGGGGATATACAAGATCCTCAAAAATTCTCTAATGGGATCCTCATCGTAGGGTTCACCAATCTACAGAGGAAGCAAGTGTTTCAACAAGAACTCCAACTTATGGAATCCATGAGATAATGATGTGATGACATGAAGCAGATCAAGGGAATGAAGATATCTTCAATCAAGGAAGCTGCTAGAAGAAGCCTAGACGACCTAAAGGTAAAATGACATATGTATGCAATTTTATAATGTCATTTCGTATGGTTGTGGGGAATATAGATCATCACTTCTATCCTAAGAAGCATGATCAAGAGAAAGATACCTACTATGAAAAGATGCATAAATGCATAAGATGAAATCACCATAATATGTCCTCATATGAAGTATGAGGTGGTTGACTACAATTAAGAAACTCTGATTGAAATATTCTGGGAATGGAATGTGTGAGAAAGGAAGAGATCGATATGTAACCATGATGAAGACAATCATCATCCAAAATATCAAGAAGATTTTACTAGAAAATCTCCTAGAAAGATATGAAGACTCTAATGAAAAATTTGAAAAATATGAAGACCATTGACAAAAGATATCTTTGGGAGATGTGTCAACATGTATGCAGGATGTTGATACCTACAAGACGATGTCATAATGAAGAGCAATCTCAAAAGATACAATTTGATTTAATGTTTTGATTTCTTGAATAATATCTAGATGAATTCATGTAGGGCTACTAACACAAAAGTTGTAAGTACAAGTACAACTAGCATTCATATGGTGGATGGAAATTCCTGAAAGGTGCATGGAGAGAAAAGAAGTATCCATATGAAGAAAGTTCCAGATGTATGCCAAGAAGGCCACTTTCCATGAAGAAAGAAAATGAAGAGTCCCCACCACTTTCTTGAGGCATGATACATGAAAGACCGGAAGGCCACTTTCCTTGCAGGACTCTTCAATCCAATATGGTATGGGTAGAGAGATTGATAACAGGGTGTTGTCATCCTCAAATTGGCATGATAAAGCATCAACCACTAAATTGTCACATCCTTTCTTGTAAATTATCTCATAATCACATCCCATTATTTTTGCAAGCCACTTATTTTGTTGTGGTGACAATAGACGTTGGTCCATAAAATATTTTAGGCTTTGATGGTCCGTGCAGATTTGAAAACGTCACCCCAACAAGTATGGCCGCCAGGTATCTACTACATGCAAGATGGCCATCATTTATTTCTCATAAGTAGATTGACCCAGATGTTTTCCATTGAGTTCTTGGCTAGTGAAAGCCAATGGTCTACCTTCGTGCATTAATACAACGCAAATACATGTACTTGAGGCATTGCATTCAATCAAAGGATATTTGGTGAAGTCGAGTAGGTCCAAGATGAGAGTGGAGCACATGGCCTATTTGAGAGCTAAGAAGGCCTGCTAAGCTGCATCAATCTAGAGAAATGAATTTTTCTTGAGAAGACTAGTGAGGGGTCTAGCAATGTGTCCATAACTGCAGACAAATTTGCGATAGTAACCAGTGAGACCCAAGAATAACCTCAAACTCTTCAAGGTTTTTGGTTGGGGCCTATTGACCACTAGGATGGCACCTGATGATTATATGAAAGACTCCATGCCCAAAGATGATCTCGAGGACACTTGTACCATCAGATATCATCAGTCAACAAAGTTTTTTAACTCTACTTCTATTGTCTCATCATCTTTCTTGTACCTAGATTCCACACCCTGCGGAGAATTGTAATAAGTGATACTAGTAATGATGAGTTTTGAGTCTGTAACAAGCCTAGGATGTTGGGACTCGATCAGCAAACGAGTACACCTTAGAGTGTTCTTTTTATCTCGTTAATTATCCCTTCTTTTTCAGAGGCAAATAATTTTCTGGGTTTTCCTCACTCGCTTTTTACCCCAAAGTCGAGGTGATAGTTTGAAGGTTGAACCCCTAACACATCTTAGTTCGATGTATATTACCATACTAGATCACACATTCGTAGAATTTGGTTAGGTATAGGTAGTCATTTTTTAATTTTTTAGATTTCTCACAGGTTAAAAATTGCAAATAAAATTGTATTTAAATTGTAATAAGTGTAGTCTAGAGAAGTTGTATGGGGTATGATCAATAAAAATTACACCTCTCACCCTCAAATTTCTACTATGGCACACTTTGAGGGGTCAATAATGTGTTTTCAACCCTCAAAACCGACATTTCCTAAGTTTAATGGAAATTGTGGCATTTAATTAGACTATAATTAAATAAAATAGAGAGAAATAAATTATTCCATTTGACAGAATGACGTGGAAATGAACTTGGAGAAAATCCCAAGGAAAGATAAGTCAAGTTCAATATGGAGAAGGTAGAGACACCAAAGCAAAATTGAATTCCATATGTGCACCTCAAGGGAAATCGAATTCCATATATAACATAGTAAACTCATCCATGAGTGAATCCAAGTACCGTGATAACTCCAGTCAACAAATGCAAATTCGAACCAAGTGTTGCCACTTCAGATGATGATCCCAAAGATGCTCTACGCAGATCCCTAGGAACTGCGTGATTTCCTCGAGTGAAACTCATAATCCTCCATGTGAAGTTCTAAGTGTAGAAGAACCTGAGATCACTGTGAGATGAGGCCCCACATAATCTTTAATCCAAATATACCATACAATATTCCTTTAGTGCATGATCTTCTCTAATAAATTCGATTTTCCACATGTGTAGCTACTACTTTATCTCTGGGAAATTCAATTTTATGTAATAATGGTGTATTTATGATGCAGTGTGCTTAGTCATATTCCACATGTCCATAGAGGCTAGGCCAAAGAGTATGAGAAAACACTCCTCTTTGACTAGCCATGACTTAGCTCTTTGAAATAGCCAGATATTAATAAATGAAGTACAATATGTAAAAAATATTTTTTTTTCCAAGTTTGATATTTTGATGCAAGAAATAAAAGCTTTAAGAAACATGAAAGAATCCCCACAAGACACAAATAAGATATAGATGAGACTTTGGAGTTCAAAACATGCGGATTCTCCTTGAATATTTTTCAAGAATGGGTTGATTCCTCCGAGAATTTCTCCCCGCGCTTGAAAAGCTTGACCAAATAATGGTTCATCTACAAAATTTCACAACAAATCATTAAATCAACATGAAATTAAATAAGTGTAGTGGAAATAATTCCTAGAGATACATCTATTATCTACTAGAATATTTATTTTCCTAAAGCAAATAATTAATTCTTATGCTGATATGAGATAGTTGCATACTAACATAACTTGAAACAAGCATGAAAGAAACAATGATATGAGGAAATAAATAGAAGCATAACAACAAGTCAAGAATTTACCACATATGGAACGAGAAGAACACCATCACGCTTTACCCCAAAGACTGTTGTATTATATTGCAAGTAGTGAATGCAATCCTGTAGAGTCTCCTCAAGCACAATAGCTCGTATTACATGATGAATTAATTATTTTCTTTAGGGAAAGAAATATTCTAGTGGATAATAGATGTACCTCTAGGAATTATTTCCATTACACTTATTTAATTTCATGCCGATTTAATGATTTGTCGTGAAGTTTTGTAGATGAATCATAATTTGGTCAAGCTTTTCAAGCGTGAGGGGAAATTCTTGAAGGAATCAACTCATTTTTGAAAAAATATTCAAGGAGAACCTGCATGTGTTGAACTCCAAAGTCTCATCTATATCTTATTTGTATCTTGTAGGGATTCTTTCAAGTTTCTTAAAGATCTTATTTCTTACATTAAAATATCAAACTTAAAATAATTTTATTTCTCACGTATTGCACTTCATTTATCAATATCCGGCTATTTTAAAGAGCTAAGTCATGGCTAGTCAAAGAGGAGAGCTTGTTCATTCTCTTTGGCCTAGCCTCTTGTAGATTTTTTTTGTAACATACTTTGTTGTTAGCTTGAGCTAACATTTGTTGTTGAAGATTGTTTCTAACATGTTCTCTTACAACTACTTGTGGGATTCACATCAAAAAAATACTTACAAGTTTGCATGCAGGACCTTGGGGCTTAGATTTAGTGATTACTTCCACCTTTAGGCCGAATTCATCTTGGATAAGGTTGTGTTCTTATTGAGGGAGGCAGAGTTCATTTTGGCGATCTCTTTCTCTCTCTTGGCCATGGCCATAGAGGAGGCTTATCTTCTCTTCAAAAAAAAAATCTACATTTTGTTGAGCCTTTGTGGGACTCAAATTGCATAAATTTTTAGTGAGGAAAGGTCTATGGTTTGATGCCAATTTGTTAAGACTTTCCTTGGATTTTAGAGAAGACTTTATTGTCTTTTCCTTCCTGTAACAACTAATAAAAAAAATTATTTTTGGAGCATGGGTTTTACTTTTTCTACTTGTTAATCCATACAAGTTATTTACTATGTTCTACGGCAAATATAAAAATAAATACTATTGCAGCCTTCACTTAATTAAATTATAAGCGGAAACAAGAGACTGAGCAAGAAAAAAAATACAACACAAATGACACCGTTATTTTTGGACAAATGTCCCCGGAAAAACCCAATGCGGGAAAACTGGTGCAGCAGCTCTGAGGGTTTATTATTATTAAGCAATAGAAAATTTTGAATATATCTTTGAATACCTCTTAGGTTATTCATTTACAAAGAGAAATGCTGGTAGAAATATTTGTGAGATTACCTCACACAATCACTGAGAAAATCTCGATTGATCTGGATACTGAATTAAGTGCCTCTAGCAGGCCTTACGATGCTTTGCACATTCCTCATGTAGTCTCTGTATCAACCTCTCTAGGCTTTGTGTCACTTAGTCTCTTCTCTTAGCCTCCCGATTGTTGGGTCTTGAAAATGTCATTCATTTCCATTACACTTTCACTATTATGTCCATTATATCACCTCCATTTCACTACTATGTCACCACATTCATTCCACTTTCATTATCGTTGGGTCACATTTATGTTTTTCCAATCTTTATTAATTCTAAGCCTTTTAAGTGAATTTGTGGTTAAAAATTAGAAAATAATGTGCATATGCTTATACCTAACAAATGGATTGAGATTGTTGACATGTGTAGGTTGAAAGGAGGCTTCTAGAAGACCCTTATGTGGCACTCTAAGGCCAAATTCCAATTTGAGTGGAAAGAATCATGGGATCATGAGGATATGTGTCACAACTCCTAATTATATAGTAACTCTAAGAAGACATGTGTCTTATTAGTTCCTATTTTGATTAGGACTCTAGAGGTAGAGGGAGAGATTCATGGAATCTCATTAATGAGATGGCTTCTCATCTTTTTGTATAAATAGGAGATCTCTCTCCTTCATTTGTTAGTTCTTTAGTCTTTTCTTGTTAGTTCTTAAGCTTGTTAGCTTGTGAGATGGCTTTGGAAAGCTTTGGAGAGCTTTGCTGTACTTTGTGATTTTGAAGAATTTGAATAAAGCTTTGATGTTCTCAACATGGAAGGAGATGTGAAGTAGATGTCATGCAGCACATTAGAATGTAAGGTAGAGTAAATTTGATTTTGTAATTTTTCTTTGATTTCATTATGTCATTTGATTGCTTTCAAGTTTTATAGATTAGATTTTCCATTCATGAATTTTTAATTCATGTAAGTGTGTTCAACCGGTTGATTGTAGATTAATTTTTCTTTACATGTTTTTGCATCAAATAGTGACTTGAGATTTGCCTCTTTGCTAACTTTGTTTTTTTTAGCTTTTCAATTTCAGTTATATTTTGATTTCAGTCTTATTCATTTGCTTTGTTAGTTAATTTAGATATCAACTCACTCATGTCATTGACGGTTACCTCCGAAAGCCATAGCTAGACTAACTGGCGAGGGATCAAATTATGAATGTTGTGATTTGATTTTAGTTTACTTTTCTACAATTAGATATTGGATTGCTCATTTCATTGATGATTACCTGCGAAAGCCATAGCTAGACTAACTAGCGAGGGATCAAATTATGAATGTTGTGATTTGATTTTAGTTTACTTTTCTGCAATTAGATATTGGATTGCTCATTTCATTGATGGTTACCTCTGAAAGCCATAGCTAGACTAACTGGCGAGGGATCGAAATATGAATGTTGTGATTTGATTTTAGTTTACTTTTCTGCAATTAGATATTGGATTGCTCATTTCATTGATGGTTACCTCCGAAAGCCATAGCGAGACTAACTAGTGAGGAATCAGATTATGAATGTTGTGATTTGATTTTAGTTTTAATTTTTTGCAAAGTGATATCAGATTACTCATGTCATTGATGATTATCTCCGAAAGCCATAGCGAATCTAACTGGCGGGGAATCGAACTATGAAAGATGTGATTTGATTTTACTTTTATTAGTTTGCAGTTTTTGATTTGTTTGAGTGCAATAACTTAACTTTTATTTCTGTATTTAGACAAGCAGCAGAGACATTGATTTCATGATCAGTATTTCATCTTTTGTTTGATTTAAGTAGCTGCATATTTACACTTTTGTTCAAGTACTGATTTGATCAATAGAATATTTTGAGATCTTTTGAAGTGCTAAGTTTTGGAAGTCACCATTAGGGACATAAACCTTGTCTTGAAATCTCTAGCCATACTTGACCTTTAAAAGTATTCTTAAGATGTTAGAATAGGATTTCCATTTTCATTAGACACTTTAGGAAACCAACAAAAACAAAACCCAAAAACAAAATAAAATCTATAAAACAGCGAAGTAAGAAAAAGGTTAACTAAGCACATATGGTGCACCACACTTCATTAGTTTACGATACCCAGATTGATAATTTATGTAGAGCAATTTAAGACATTAAATTGACTAGACATGTCTTCCAAGTCAAACTCAGGTTCCTTTGTAGGGGCCTTGTGAACCCACGTATCTTCCTTAGGTTGCTTCCCCTTATCCTCCCCTGTGGTCGCACCACTTCTGAGCACCATATTCACATTTGGGTCTTCTTCGTGCAGTTCAGACCTCATCATTTGAATAATTTAAGTCAGACTATGCTGCAGTACTCCTTTCTCGTGCATATGTGCAATCAACATAGGACAATTTACTGCTTCATGATCGAACTGAGCACACTATGAACAAGATATTCTTGTTGGGTTGGTACAATCATGGGTGTAGTGCCCTAATCCTCTACAATTGTAACAAATTAACTATCTGTGGCCCCTTCCTAGCCCCATTCCTCCTTTTGCTCGACCTCGGCCCTAAAATCTAGCACTCCCTATCCCCGCAGCTGGGTCGAGGCCTCGTGTTTCTATCTCTATTCTATAGGATATGGTTTGCTCCATCATCAGATCATAGTTGCGACAAGTATGCTCATCATGGCCCACCGACCTATAGAAATTACAAAACGGCTGCTGTGGAGTCTCTATATACTTCTGCAACATATGACAATTGTTAGTCGTGTGTTTTCCTTCTATCTGAAAGATCGTGCACCATAACGCGGGGGTCGTACTCGGCCCTGTGCGTGCTTCTGGTCTCAATGGCAATGGCCCTCCTCCTGCCAAGTAGTTCACGAATATTTGACAGTGATCCTTGTCATGGCCCTGGCCTTTGCATTTATGCACCACACTTCCTTGTGTGCCTCTATCCGTGGTGCCCTATCCTGCTTCAAGCTCTACATTTCTAGGTAGAGATTATGTAGCTGCACATGGATTTGTTGAACTCCTAGCCTAGGATCCTCTATCAGTGTTTCATGCAACCTGGTCGCCATTTCCAATGCTTTGGTGTGGGTTGAAATCTTTTGCTCTGAGAGCATCGTCCTTAGGTGTGGTGTCAAAGATGCCACAAACCACATGGTGTTGCGCATCCATTAGCATCATATTAGCCTTGCGGATCATTCTCTTCAGCTGCTAATCCAGATCCCAGGGGGTCTTGAATGGAAGCATCGCAATTTCTTTAAACCCGATGATTAATTTTGTCTCTGATTTGGGCTGGCTAAGTTCTCTATTCAATGCATTTTGGATCCCTGTTATTCCTGCATTTGGGCGATCATTGGAATGCTTGATATACCATGTCAACACATGATACTACAACACATTCACCAATGTACCCTTCTTAATGTTGTCCTCCATGACCCCTCTTACTTCCCACAATGCTCTTACCACAAACCAAAACTGATTCAAATCCTCATTCCCTACTCCTCTGAATACGGGTAACTTGATCATGCTCACCATGTTGAACTGTGGGTGTGATGGAGGTGGGGTGGGTGAATATGGAGGTGAAGTAGGTGAAGCAAGTGATGGCATAAGTGGAGGTGATAACTGTGGAATGTGCTACCTTATCAAAATGACTGCACTTATTGGAGAAACTCAAGCGATCTCTCCCTCACTTTCTCGCGAAGGTGAAAATAAAGGATTGTTTCCTAATCCCTCGGTACCTTTGTAGATCTTTCCGCTCCACATCGTTCCAAACATTAATATATTCGCATAACCCACTTTTCACATAACAACATATTACTCCAAGTATTCAACGATTTAATGTACTTGCCTCGCGGTCCCTTGAGAAAACGTCATTCTGCTTTCCTATAGCTCATGGTCATGTCTATAGTGAACTCAGTGATAAACCCCTGTATTATCTGGTCGAGCCAATGGTCCACAACTTGCATGATCTTATCTTTTTATGCCTCTAGTCTACGCAGTAACTCTAGGGTCCATACGATTGGTTGGTTGAGCTTACACCTTCCCTAGATGTCGGCTAACCTCGCAATCCACTCATACAATTAAGAAGGAAAGGATGCGAAGAAGATCTGATGGATTTTCATATACACGTAGGCATCTAACCACCTTTCCTCGGATATCTGCGAAGTTATGTTTTCCTGTTTCATGAACTCCTGAAGCTTCTTGTCCAACCACTCTTAAATTTCCTTCTTTATTGCGTTCCAGTGGCATGACATCATACATCCCTTAGGCAGATCCTGGTCCTAACAATGGAAGCATTTGTTGGCTTGTTGGGGCTTCACCTAGGTTAAGAAGTGATTTAGCCAAACAAATCCCAAAACTACCAGCCCTTTCGGCAACAGTCTATGGTGTGTGGACTGATATCTCACCCGAGGTAGTATGGGAGGGTGATGGAACTAGGATTCCACACCCTAGGGATGTCTTGATGAAGTTTGGGAAGTTCGTGAACCATTCCCACAACTTGTACGACTACTTTTGGATAACCCTATAAAGGGTGTGTAGAGGTGTTGTTCTATATCCTTTATCCTTATTATGCTTTTATTATAGATCTTAACTTAGTTATGTGGGCCCAATATTATCGTTAATCATTCAACATTTATAACCAGTGTGCACAATCATAAACCTTAAAAAGATGCATAAATTTCATAGAAGCAATAAACACATAGTATTTCAGAATAAACATATCTTTTATTAACCCTTTGTTCAAGTACAATCCTAACTTCGCCCTGCGCACTCAACTATGGGGTCTGCGCATATAGCTGTGGACTCTACCAAGCCTCTACACACCCAGTTGTAGACCCTCTCCCTACTACTACAACCCAAGACTCAGACTTACAAACTCAGAGATAATTCCTCATCTGAAAACCATATTACTTCTCAAAGCTATGACTAAGACTCCCTTTACACTTAGAGCATCGCTCAATTTATACAATCCCATGGTCTGTGGACCATGGGTAGGCTGACACGTTCTATATTAAATTACATTGTTTTAGGGAGGACAACCCTAGACTTTTGTGCTCTTAACGCACATTTTGTGGGGTCTTTACATTACATTGACCAAAAATCGGGCTTTAATCCCCAAAAACATGCTATGGGGGGATCTGTTGCCCAACACGAATCGCGAGCATCCTGCTATTCGTGATGAGAGGATTAAGGAACTACAACCAAATCCTATGTAGCTTTAAACAATATAGAGGAGAGATACCTGTGTCAATCCCTAGGGGTATTATCAAGATATGATCATTTGTTCCCTCATCAATTATTGGTAAGATAAACATGATTGGAGATCTCTCTAGAGGCCACACTCCAAAATTATTTGCAATATCGTACACTACTAGATATAATGACATATCCCTGCACTCATTTTCATAACATTTTACTCCACAATATATATTGTGTGCCTCTAGATAACACTTCCTATTGATATATCACCCTATATAATCTAGTTTCCCACATGTGTTAATGTATTTTCCACTTTTCTAATGAACCCATCATGATGTAATTCATGTCTCCTCAACTATCTTGGTGGACCTGAGTGGCATAACTCCTCACATCGTAATGGGGATGTCACTACTCTTCCAATCCTCGATGGCTTATATGCTCAATATATCAATGGAATTGCATTGTCTCCATACAATTCCCTGCTTGGTGCCATAACAATTCCCTCCCATTTGAGTAGCTCCTTCCCACAACCCTGCACATAAATAATGTGCTAGGATTTCTCATCGAGTCTTGTCCTAAATATAATTCCCACTAGTGTTTAATGGATCTCCCATGAAGAATGTGTGTGCTCAGTGACTGTGTGAACCAACCCACCAACATTCTACTCATTTTGTACCTCTACTATATGATGGAAAACCCCACTTGGACCCCAAATGGATGGATCTATCTCCCAAATGCAACCTAAAATATATTTATCCCCACATCCAATGGGTGCATAATCAGAAATATCTGGGACATATATCTCTTCAAATGTCAACTCATCAAGGTGCTCCTTGTCCTCAACTATTGCAGGAAGCTCCTCTATATAAGTTCCCTTAAAATCTTCTTGTGTGATGGTTTCCATAGTTAATTGATTGTATACTATGAAGGATGAAGCATGAACATCACTTAATTCCATACAAAGTTTCTCAACCTGCAACTCCGATTCTTGAAGGCTTATATGGCTATTGTTTAAGGACTCCTAAGTAGTCTCAAGCACATACGTAAACTTGTCCACTTCCTCCTCTTTCCCTACTAGTGCATCATATACCTCAGTAAGCATGAGTAGGAGATATTTTTCTAAAAGGAGGTGTAGGTAGTTAGATTTAATCTCTATGAATGCCTTTCTGAGAGTCAAAAGAATTCCAAGTGAAGGCTCTCCTCCCAAACTATCATGTGCCACTGCAATTTTCCAATAATAATCTATCATCAATACCATTGCATCATCACAACTTCTCGCAGTTTCCCTAATTTTGTTTTCATATATAACCAATCGCTTCTCCATGTTACAAGAATAAGTAAGCTTGTGAAAAAAAAATACCTTATTAATTGATGGGTCTAGGTTTACATCTTTGACTTTCCTTGTATTATCATCTTTTCAAACCTCTTGGGAATCACATCAATTATTGTAGCGTCATGATTTTATATTTACCCATAATATAATTGAATAATATCACTAAGTGAAAAAAAACATTCTGTAGCAACTTTTGATTCCCATTCATCCCAAAATATTGTTCCAACATCTTGGAGTGAATCTGTGATAACTTCATTTTCAACGGGTGTGACTTTTCCCAATCTGCCCAAAAAGGTTTGGTCATGGTTTTCACCTTTCATTCCTTGCTTCTTTGTCCTTGAATAAATTTTTGTCTTTATATTTTCTATTCCTTTTTCTATTTAATATCTTTCAGGGCACCCATGCTTCCATGTGCCCTATCACCTTTCCAAATATTTTATTATAATTTTTAAATTTTGGTGGAAACAGTTCTTCATGACTTGGAAGAATTTTTCCCTTGTTATAATTTTCCATTTAAACCTAATAGTTATCCAATAACATGCTTTGATGCCACTATCAGATTCCATATTTGAGATTACTAGTGGTATTGTTGTGTTTTTCTAAGTTTGGTATAAGTTTCTCGGTTACTTGTTTTGTCAAACAGTTCAATGACACACTATTGAACATAAGCTTTTCACCATTTTAATTCAAATACTATGCTAAGTGACTATTTCATGAAATAACATCTTTCAACAACCATATTGAAATTATGTTAGGCTTTGAAATATGTTTCATACATATTTACGCATGAGTAATGAGGAGAGTAGGCTTAAACAATGATGAAATTAACTCTATCTCACAGTGAAATGTATTTTTAGAAATGCATAGTCATAGTGAAAATTCCACTAGTATTTTACTTTGGAAGGAGAAAGTACATTAGTTTGACAAAATCTATATATATCAGTCCCCTTGTTGAGGTAATATTTCATCACTACACTCAGGAATATGTTCCCCATGTTTCAAGCTAGTATTTCAAAAGCGAGGCATTAAATAATACACCGTCATCCACAATAGATAAAAGCTAGAACCAACATGTAATAGTAGTCCATGAACAAGAAGGGAGTAATGGAAATCACAATGCATGCGTAGCCACATATTGACAACCAACATGCATGCATAACAATCATATCTATCCTGGCGTCTAGTGTTGCAACCTCACTCTGAAACCACCCTGTGGTATTAGATATCACTCAAAGAGAACCAAACCCTATTTGATACCATCCCACGATGCCTCCTCCTGCATTTACCCAAATTCACAAGCTTTCCAAGTTAAACATGCGATGAGTGTCATTGTAAGATGACCTAACCTCCAAGTTCCAGTTAAGGAAGTGGGTCATGCAAACGAAATATTTACTGACTTTCCACACTAACTACAGATAACTCAAGAGTTTTAAAACTACCCTAGGTGACCAATCCATGAGTTGGAACCCTTTTTCTCTGACCTAGCTCCTTAACTGCACCCTTGACAATGCATCCATGTGGTTAGAAGTCTATAACCACACTACCAGGCTTAATTCCATATGGTTATGACCCAAATCCTCTAATTATGTGTCCGTCACTCTGGGATCTACTCTAACTTTTAAGGCTAGCCTCGAGACCACTTTTCTGAACTTTCTGTAACTTTGCATAAGAATATAAAATAATATAATAATGCTAACCATTCAAACTTAAAGCAAGAAATTGACCTAGACTTGCATAATCCATGATAGAAATTTCGTCAAACATATCGTAAAAATATAAGCCATAGGTCATGAATGCATATCTGATCATAAACTGACTTCTTCATCTAAGAACCATCGAGAAGGCTATATGCCCTCTTTAGCTAGTTGTAATAACACTTGGTAGCCCATGCATTCATCAACTACTCATTAGTTTATCGAAAATTGTCAGGAGTGATCGATAAAATACATAATACAACCAATATATAAACTGAATGGAAACCATGGAAAATTAGCCATAATGTCAACATGATAACTAATACAAGTTCTCATAGATCACAATACGAAAATAACTCTTATTAACATATGAAAAAGCTAGCCAAATCAGGGATTTCCAAGTACCTTCTGAGCATGGATTGTGCTGAGCCAAATATCTCTTTCAACAAATCACCCTTGTGCTATATTCCAAGCATTGATATGGGATCTCATGGGTTAAACCAAAATGAAACCAACGAGGACTTCTAGAGGCCAAACCACCTCAACCCTCTACCATAGTGATTCCATCTCCATGGTATAGAAACCATTAACATAAACCAAATCAGTGTCTACCTAATCTCTCTATGTTGGCATTATGATACAGGTTCAGTGCTATGACACAGGTGTTGTCCTTGATGGCAACTCACTCAAATGACAAATCACAAGTTCAGGCTCTCAGAATGAAAGAAAAAGAGATATACATAGGTTCCTCTTAACCAAGTCGCGTATGCACATGGGTTTGATGATCAAAAGGTGTGTATACGTATGCACAAATTTTCATGCAAGGAAACGTGTGTACATGTGGGAAAGCTTATTTTGGTCCATGGTATTTAGTGCTTAGTATTTGACCCTATGGTTTTGGACCATGGTATCTTGTCAAAAGCTTTGAACCCAGGTGTTTGATCCAAGGTAATGGTTATAAGTGGTTTTGGTCCATGGTATTGAGTAAGGCCTGAGACTATAAAAGGAGGAGAAGATCATTAGGCAGATTGACTGAAGTATTGAATATCTTATGAAGAGTAAGATCTAGAATATTGGTCATTGGGTTATGGTGTGTAGTTGGATCTGAACCAAGGAGGAACCTGAGCACTAGAAGAAGGATAAGTTCTATTGAAGGGTCAAGATCTAAAGGCTTGAAGAGAAGTATCTTTGTGTAATATTTGATCTGTTATATTTGGCACATGACTTGATCTATAAATCTGATAATCTGGGTATAACTAATGTCTGAATATTTGAAAAGGGTAAATTATCTTTTATAGATTTGTATGCTGGTTCGGCATTGAAAAGGCACATATGCATGCAGGTTCAGTAATTCAAAGAGGCACATACATAAGTTTTCCTTAATACAGAAGCGTGTGCATGCAAGTTTCACATATTGAAGTAGTATACATATCGCAAAATATATTTTAGCTACTTCTGTTTATTGCTGCAGTGTTCTAGGTTCAAAATTGGTGTCTAGTCACTATTACTATTTTCTGGTTACAACATTCAGAGAAGTGATTATTTGAATCAGTTTTTGGTTGGTGAAAAGGAGATTGGATGATGCAGATATATTTGATTTTTGATTGATGTCATTAATGGATCCAGTCTGAAAATTTATGAAATGTGGTCGCTAGAAGAAAAGAGAAGGTTGTAGCCTTTTGTAAGTCAGCACCCACGTACCAGTACATCAGGTAGTACAAGAGCTAAGGGGGTTGTAGATCCCTTCCAAGAGAATCTGGAGAACGAGAGAAAGTTGTAGCCTTCTAAAGGTAGAAGCCTATGTACTGGTATAAGACTGCACTAGTACAAAAATATTGTAAAAGAAGTTTCTTATTAAAAGAAGATAGAGACAAACTGCAGCAGGTAGTTTTCACGCACATTGGTTTTCCGCCTTATATATTGTGTCCATGCGTGTGATGATTTGTTCTCTTTTACTGCACCTGTTTAATGTTCTTATGGTTAATGAAGTTCTGATACACTGTTTAAAGATCAACATTTAATGAATCATAAGTTTACTGATATACGTTGGTTTCCTTAGACACAGTAGCGTATATATGCAGTTTCCCATAACTGAAGTAGCATATACAAATCTGATTGTGAAATGAAAAATAATTGATTTGATAATACTGATTCACCCCCCTCTCAATATTATTTCCAACAATTGGTATCAGAGCAGGTCCTTCAGAAGAAGCTTGATCACTTGAAAGAAGATCTATCATCACGAGCAACTAGGAAAAAGAGGCATCTATCAGGCCAGCAATCTTTGATGGGAGCAACTTCATCTATTGGAAGGTAAGAATCACAACCTATATTCAATATCTTGGTATAGAAGTTCGATATATCGTGGAAGCAGGTTACATATTTCCATCAACAACTCCTATAGATACAGCTGGTAAGAAGCAGTATGAAACAAATGCAAAGGTTGTCAATACTCTATTAGGGAGTTTATCTCAATCAGCATCCATCAAGGTTATGTAGCTAAAAACCACAAAAGAAATATGGGACATGATCGTTCTAAGCTATGAAGGAGATGATCAGGTAAAATGTGCAAAACTAC
This sequence comes from Pinus taeda, assembly GCA_000404065.3. NCBI lineage: Eukaryota > Viridiplantae > Streptophyta > Pinopsida > Pinales > Pinaceae > Pinus > Pinus taeda. The sequence continues at coordinate 128,056 of APFE031432221.1, read as the reverse complement.
AATCTCTCAGAATTCAATATGAAAATCTCAGAATGCACAATGATGAAAGTGTGGCTAATTATTTCTTACGTATAGATGAGATTGTTAATCGTATGTAAAACTTAGGTGAAGAGATAAAAGAAGTTACTCTAGTTGAAAAGGTTATAAGATCTTTGTCTTCTAAGTTTGAATCAAAAGTTTCTACCATAGAAGAAAAGAAAAATCTACAGAGCATTACCATGTCACAGCTGCACGAAATCCTAACTGCTTTCGAAATGAGAAAAGGGGGACCATCAGATAGGAGAGAAGTTGCATTCAATGTTTCAGGAAAAGGAGATTACAGTGAGTCAGGAAATATGTCGGAAGGAGAGGAAGAATCAAACTTTATCAAGAACTGTCAATGGGGTTCTGGAAGATTCAGACGTAAGTTACCTTTCAAATGTTTTTCTTATGGAAGAGTCAGTCACTATTTAGCCAAGTGTCCTCATAAAGATAAGATTGACAAAAGTAAGGAACCAGTTATATGGAACAAAAAACAGAATGTAAGTAAGAAGAGCTATTATACACATGAAGATAGTGATGGCTTTTTAATTAGTGACGAAGATGAACAATTTAATGATTATAGACTTTTGATGCCTTTTGAAGATGATGATTTCTTGGATGCTATAGATGAAGATGATCTCTATGAAGAAATTTCTAAACTTAAAATATGTTTAGAAGAAAAGAGTATGATCATAGATACTCTGACATTCCATCTTGCTGAAAGGGAAAAATACAATAAAAATTTATAATGTGAAATTGTGGGACTTAGGAAAAGATATTGAGAAAATAAAAGCTCTTAATATTAGATTTGCAAAAGGATCTGAAACTTTAGATGAGATTATCAAAGTGCAGCATTCTCCTCTAATCAAGATAGGCCTTGGATATTCTAAAGAAGCATCTCAAGCATAGAAGCCATCCACCCCCAAAAGTTATCTAGATGCAGCAAGGAGAAGTGAACAGGTTGACAATCGACGACAAAGGCATAAAGTAGATCACTAGGTAAATCAGGGTCAATCTACTTGAAGGATGAATATAGATCATCAAGTAAATCGGGGGTAATCTACTTCAAGGATGAACAGAAGTTACAACCAACCGTAGGTAAATCATTCTCAATTTGCTTATGGAAACTACAATCACCTCGATAATAGGTTTGATAATCACAAAAAATTCTTCAATGGCCAATGTTTATCTTGTCATAACTTTGGACACAAAGCCGCTCAATGTGTTTCCTACAAGACCATCATGACTAGTGAAGCACGAAATCAAAGGAGTGTGGCTGGGATCATGTAAAGGACCTACAATAACTTTTCTACACTTGAAAATGAAATAGAATGTTCCATTTTTAACAACTTCGGTCATGAAGATTTCGATTACAGGAGAAGGTTTTGGCAAACAACTCAGAAGGAGCAAGCTTCATTGAGTCCCAAAACATGGAGAAAGAAAGAACCACAGCCAGAAAGATATGGTATAGCCTTATATGTGGAAGGACAGGAAAATCAGTGGTACATTGACAATGGATGCTCAAAACATATGACATGTGATAAAGAAAAACTTCAGTCATATAGTGCCTTAGAAAGGTAAATGAAGGTCTCATTTGGAAATGACACCCCTGCACTCATAAAAGGTAAAGGTTCTATTCTTTTGAAAGAAAAGGTCAAAGCTGGAAATGTTATGTATGTTGATCGCTTAATGCATAATCTATTGAGTGTCAATCAAATGTGTGATTAATGAAATAAGGTAATATTTCAATCAAATGGATGTATTGTTCGCGAGATTGATATAGGAGAAACAATGATCAAAGGCATAAGAACTCCAAATATTTTATACATACTCACGGGAGGACAACAATAATGTTATCTAAGCAAGAATGATGAACACTGGCTATGGCACAAAAGATTGGGGCATCTAAGCTTCTCTCAGATAAGGAAAGCATGCAAATATTAGGTGGTTGATGATCTCCTTGACATTAGAATTCTAGAAAATACAATATGAAAATCATGTTAGTTTGGCAAGCAAACCAGAACTAATTTCCCTAAGAAGGAAGGATCAGCTAGTAAGCCACTTGAACTTGTCCATAATTATGTATGTGGTCCATCCAGGAAAATGTCACCTCGAGGAGAAGAGTATTTCATATTGTTCATTGACGACTTTTCCAGGATGTGTTGGATAGGACTTCTGAAGCATAAAGACAAAGATTTCAAAAAGTTCAAAGCATTCAAAGCTTTGGTTGAAAACCAATCAGATTGTGGAATCAGATGCCTTAGGTCTGATCGAGGAGGGGAATTTACCTTGGATGCTTTTTTCTATTTTTGCGAAGAACATGGAATAAGAAGGGAATTCTCTACTGCAAGGACTCCTCAGCAAAATGGAGTAGTAGAAAGGATGAATAGAACGGTGTAGTAAATGGCCCGTGCTATTCTTGATGAGTCTGGAACTCCTACAACCTTTTGGGGTGAAGCTGCATTTGCTGCCATTACTATTCTCAACAAGACAAATGTTCGGGTAAACGGCACTCACAGTCCTCACGAACATTGGTATGGTAAGACTCCTATAGTAAAATACTTCAAAATTTTTGGAAGAAAATGTTACATCAAAAGGATTGATGAAAACCACGGCAAGTTTGAACCTTGAGCAGATGAAGGCATTCGCCTTGGTTACTCTCCCCATAGAAAAGGATACAAGTGTTACAATAAAAGACTTGGAAAATTTGTTGAAAGTATTGATGTAGTGATTGATGAAGAAGGAAGTATTCCTAGGCAGGTAAAATCCAAAGATTTCAAAGATGATGAGGACTATCCTTCAACATAAAATCAGAATTATGATGAATAAGAAACCTATGAGGCACTAGAAGAATAGATAAGGGTAGAAGAAAAGACTCCATCCAAGTATGTTCAGAAGAATCATCCAGAAACTCAAATTTTGGGGCAGAAAGAGGCAGGTGTACAAACAAGAAGAACTATCTCAGAAGCTTTAAGCTATCTAGCATTGCTTTCCTCCATTGAACCACGAAATGTAAGTGAAGCATGCAAAGATGAACGCTGGATGAAGGCCATGAATGAAGTACTTGAGTAGATTGAAAAGAATAATACTTTGGAGTTGGTTCCTAGAAAGAATGATAAGAATGTCATAGGGACAAAATGGATATTCAAAAACAAGCTAAATGAAAATGGAGATGTTATTAGAAATAAGGCCAGACTTGTTTGTAAAGGGTATGCTCAACAAGAAGGTACTTTGGAGAAACTTTTGCATTAGTTGCAATAGTTGAAGCCATAATAATGTTCCTTTCTCTTTCTAGCTTTCAGAAGTTCAAAGTATTTCAAATGGATGTGAAATCTGCCTTTTTAAATGGAGACTTAGATGAAGAAGAGTATATTGAACAACTAGATGGATCCATCCTCGGAAATGATCCAAAACTTGTATGCAGACTTAAGAAGGCAATCTATGGTCTTAAACAGGCTCCAAGGTCTTGGTATTACCATCTGGACAAATACCTCCATCAACAAGGTTTCTCAGAAGGATCAGCGGATAGCAATCTATATATAAAAGTTGATAATGATAAATTGCTAATACTTGTTGTGTATATTGATGATATCATCTTTGGTAGCAGTGAAGAAGCCATGAGTCAAAACATTGCTTTGGTGATGCAAAAAGAATTTTAAATGTGCTTGCTTGGTGAGCCAACATATTTTCTTGGTTTACAAGTCTAACAAAATAAAGATGATATCTTTTTATCACAAACCAAGTACCTCAAGAAAATATTGAAGAAATATGGCATGGAAGATTCGAAACCAGTATGTACCCCTATGGTAACAGGATGCAGCCTCAAAGCAAATGACGATTCAAGAACAGTACATCAACCACCCTATAGATCCATGATTGGTAGTCTACTCTATCTGATAGGTACTCGACCAGACATCATGCATGCAATGGGAATAGTTGGAAGATCCCAGGCAAATCCAAAAGAAGCACACCTTCAGGTAGTTAAAAAGATTTTCAAATATCTTCAAGGAACACAAAACTATAGCTTATGGTATCCTAGAGATACAGATCTCACAGTTCATGCATATACAGATGCAGATTGGGTAGGAAGCATGGATGGCAGAAAAAGCACTAGTGGTGGTGCATTCTTTATGGGTCCTAGATTAGTATCTTGGTTCAGTAAGAAACAAAGTTCAATTTCTTTATCTACAGCAAAAGCGGAATATGTGGCTGCTGCATCTTGCTTCACACAACTCCTTTGGATGATGCAAACTTTGCAAGATTTTAAAATCATTTGTAATCCACCTATCTCCATTTTATGTGATAATACAAGTGCAATAAACATTTCAAAGAATCCTGTCATGCATTCAAAGACCAAGAACATACCTATCAAATATCATTTTCTTCGAGAAAAAGTGATTGAACAAAAAGGTCAAATTGGAGTATGTTCCCTCCAAAGAACAGGCTGCTGATATACTCACCAAACCACTGCCTAGGGAGAAATTTGAATACTTTAGACAGAAGCTGGGAGTAGTTGATGCATCATCTTGCTGTTGACACTTGTCTATTTCAGAGAAAAGTAGTTGTATGTGAGTTTCATGTGGAGCATCCGCATACATACGCTGGTTTATGTGGATACAGTCGTCTATATGTTGATTTGAAGACAAACTATGGGCCAGGCTCAGGATGAAAAGAATCTGATATGGGTCTGACAAAGACCATCTGGCACAGGTTCAGGAGGAACATATATACTTCTAATAATGCATTGTTGGCATTATCTTAGAAGATATTGGTTCAAGTTCACTGTTGTTTTTGGTTTCAGGTGGAATAGGTGTAGAGGGAGAACATGGTTGCTGGTCTGAATAATGTTGCTAATGATAGTTGTTGATGAATATCATATTATTGTTGTAGTTATTTCATCTCTATGTCATATATTTCTTTTCTCATCAAGATCATGTAACGACCTATTTTGGTTTCCCCACTATGCCTGGGATGGATGATGTAATGTTCTTGTTTATCATGTGTAAGCCTTTGGTGTATCCCCACTTGGTTGGATGGATGAGTCAATATTGGGATATCCCCCCTTGGTTGGGAGATGGATGTATGTATGAGTCTTTGGTGATAGGAATGCCATTTATGATGTATAAAGTCATGTTTCTTCTTGTATAACATCTTCTTACAGACCTTGCCTATAGTTAGGGGGAGCATGGACAACTCACCAGAGCAAAGGTTTCAGCATGTACTTGGAGGGAGCATAACCCTTTGCACTTGATGACGAAGGGGGAGAATGACATTGAGTGACGTGGGGTTGCCATCAAGTCCAAAGGGGGAGATTGCTGGCATTATGACACAAGTTCAGTGCTATGACACAAGTGTTGTCCTTGATGGCAAATCACTCAAATGACAGATCACAAGTTTAGGCTCTCAGAATGAAAGAAAAAGAGATATATGCAGGTTCCTCTTAACTAAGTCGCATATACACGCAGGTTTGACGATCAAAAGGCGCATATATGTATGCACACACTTTCATGCAAAGAAAAGTGCATACATGTGGGAAAACTTATTTTTGGTCCATAGTATTTAGTCCTTGGTATTTGAACCTATGGTTTTTTACCATGGTATCTCATCAGAAGCATTGAACCCAGGTATTTCGTCCAAGGTAATGGTTTTAAGTGGTTTTGGTCCATGGTATTGAGTAAGGCCTAAGACTATAAAAGGAGGAGACTATCATAGGAAGATTCACTAAAGTATTGAATATCTTATGAGAAGCAAGATCTAGAATACTGGTCATTGGGTTATGGTACATAGCTGGATCTGAACCAAGGAGGAACCTGAGTGCTAGAAGAAGGATAAGTTCTATTGAAGGGTTAAGATGTTAAGGCTTGAAGAGAAGTATGTTTGTGTGATTTTTGATCTGTTATATTTAGCGCATGACTTGATCTATAAATTTGATAATCTGGGTACAACTGATGTCTGAATATGAAAAGGGTAAATTATCTTTTATAGATCTGTATGCGGGTTCGACATTGAAAAGGCGCACATACATGTAGGTTTGGTAATTCAAAGAGGTGTATACGTAGGTTTTCCTTAATACAGAAGTGTATGCACGTAGGTTTCACATATTGAAGTAGCGTACATCTCACAAAATATGTTTTAGCTACTTCTGTTAATTGTTGCAGTGTTTTGGGTTCAAAATTGGTGTTCAGTTACTGTTACTCTTTTCTGGTTACAACATTCAGAGAAGTGATTGTTTGAATCAATTTTTGGTTGGTGAAAAGGAGATTGGTTGATGCAGATATATTTGATGTTTGATTGATGTCATTAATGGATCCAGTCTGAAAATTTATGAATGTGGTCCCTGGAAGAAAAGAGAAGGTTGTAGCATTCTATAGGTTAGCACCTACATACTAGTACATCAGCTAGTACAAGAGCTAAGGGGGTTGTATCTCCCTTCCAGGAGAAGCTAGAGAATGAGAGAAGGTTGTTGCCTTCTGCAGGTAGAAGCCACTATACTAGTATAAGACTGCACCAGTACAAAAATATTGTAAAAGAAGTTTCTTATTAAAAGAAGATAGAGGTGAATTGCAGTAGGTGGTTTTCACCCACATTGGGTTTCCACCTATATCTTGTGTTCATGTATGTGATGATTTGTTCTGTTTTTCTGCACCTATTTAATGTTCTTATAGCTAATGAAGTTCTGATGCACTATTTAAAGATCAACATTTAATGAATCATAAGTTTACTGATATACGTTGGTTGCCTTAGACACAGTGGTGTATATACACAGTTTCCCATAACTAAAGTAGCGTATATAAATCTGATTGTGAAATGAAAAATAATTGATTTGATAATACTGATTCAACCCCCTCTCAGTATTATTTCCAACACTCTATGGTTCTAGGAACTAGTAACTCAAAGAAAACTCAACCTACAACCTTGTAGGGCTCAAAACTGTCTATTCCAACCACAACTCTAGGAATTACTGACTCAACCCACCAAGGGCTCTAGATCACATGTCCCAACCTACGGTTCTAGGAACATGTAACTCAACCCAATTATTCCAAGGTTTCCAAAATGTTTGTTCCAACCCACATCCATAGCAAATGTTAGCACCAATCAAAAAAACAAGTGGGAAACCCATAACACCATGTTTATCTAGGAAATGGAAAGGAAATTCTAAAACAAATCACCATTCCAATGACAAAATATAACCAAAGAATCGCATGCATGTACCATGAATTGAAATATAAGCAAGGAAATCACACATGCAACTTGTTACCTGCCAAGTATCCCTCTTGTAGATTTTAATCCAACCTTTGCACTCGCTTTGCTTTGCTTTCTTTCTCCAATCCAAGTGAAACTAGAATGCTCCAAGAATTCTATAAGTGTGCAAGAGTATGAGAGAATGAGAGAATAAACTATAGATCCATCACAAAACTATCAAAAATCTTGCAATTATTTCTCTTAAGCCTTTTTATCATTGAGGCCACTATTTTCTTCATTTTCCTCTAATTTCCTTTGCATACAAATCAGTGTCTCTTCAACTTCCTTCTCTCCTATTTTCTTTTAGTTTCATAATTAAATACCATTTATTGCCTCTTTTCCTTTACCAATGTCTTTTCCAATTTCCATATGCATTACTTAATCCATAAGTGAAGCCTACTATAATGTTTTTCTCAACATTACTTTTGGAATAAATGTCTCATGACCTTGGTCTTATTTTATTTACATGGAAATTAACCAAGGGATGTTACATAGAACACCTTGTAGGTTCTGAGGTAATAAAAAAAATCATGTTATTTATTTTTCAAATCAATGGGATATCGACAGGATAAAGTGCAAGAAGGATAAATAATAGATAATCCCCAAGGAACGATATTTTAAGACCTCCCATCAAGCAATGTATGGCTTACAATCATCCTGGGGGGGACTCTTGCTCATTTCCAAAATCCACGAGAGGCACGTTGAGAGGTTGTTTATGGTTTCATGCAAACCATAAATTGTTTCTCACATGCTTATGAAAACAAGAACTTAGGTCCGACACATTTATTTTTCTATTCCAACACATATATACACATTATTATTTTGAGTCGAAAATTTAATTCGTATATATTGCAAACATTTGCAAACAGGTGGGGAATCACTTTTGAAATTGTGAAAAGGGGATTAGGCCTTTTAAGATATATATATATATATTATTAAATTTTGTAATCTTAGTTATGAGGTATAAAAAAGTTTTATAATTGTTAAAAGAGTCAATTTTTATAGCTCATTAGTCAATTATGTGTGAGGGTAGAAATAAAAGTCAGAAATGGTGACATTGTGGGGGTTCAGGGTTTGTATGCTAGGAGGAAATGCAATGAAGAGAACTTTTTTAAATTGAAGAATACAAACCAATTCTGATTCCAATTTTTAGGGTATTGCAACATTGTTTTTCCTTCAATGTGTCATCATTTACTAATGTTTTCTCTTTGCTAGCATGTGTGTAATGAAGTTGAATCACTTTTGAAGTTATGAATGTGAATTTTTCTTGAATGGTACTCACTTTTCATATTTAAAGAGTCTTAATGTGTACTTCACCATGTTGGAAATTCCTCCATGACTTGGGCCTTTTCCAACATTCTTCCTACACAGTCTACAGTCAGATTCTTTGGTTCCTAAGTTATTAAATTTTTTTTGCCTTCATCTTTCTTCTAGAACATTTTTAATTAAATCCCTGTAACCCTCATCTAGCTTGGCTAGTCTACTTTCAAAGGTATGTTTCGGAACTAGATGATTCATTGCAATCTCTCATGGCCTATCCCTATAAACACATATTTTAAAGTTGTAATCAATCATTAGATGTCCTGAGCACAGGTTCCCCCACAACAAGGAAATGTATTTGGGGTTACACCATGAAATTGACATCATTGATGTGAATCAAAATTGAAATATCTTCGGAGGGTTTAATTTGAAATTTTATGAACTAATTCTTGAAGGTGACAAGAATCATATTTCGGCTGTGTATCATCACTTGTTTCCTTCACTTTTGTCCTTCTTTTATCAGGCTTTAAAAATCATTTATCTTTTTTTTTTTTCTAAACAAATTTGCTCCAACAAAAGAAGATATTATTCAACTTCAAACTAACCCTCAAAGATCCTATTTCATACTTTTTATTAGTGCTCCAATTTACGATGATTATGTTTCAAATGAGGGGTTTGGTTTTTCATAAGATAGTCAAATATATGGTTCATGTGAATCAAATCAGGATGAGTTTGTGGTACAATTTCCAAAGGATTTGCTTATAGGAGAGTGGGAAGAGGATGTTTAGTAGCAATCTTTTCAGAAAGAGCCTGAATTTGAAGAGCCAAGAAGTGACTCTAGTTTCCCTTCACAAGAAGACAAATGTCAAGAGATTGTTCAAGAAAATGGGGCAGCTAGTCTTTTCTCTTTTTCTTTTTATGACCCAATTGTTAATTGCATGGCATCTGCTTATGGTTAGTACCACATATGAATTATGGGGTAAGTATCATTATTTTTTTCTTAAGATTTCATATGTTGCATTTATGTTTTAATTTCTGAATTCCAAGAGCATAATGGCATTATGTACAACATTTAGATGTTGGTATGGTATCACAAAAAAGTTGATTTTATGTGATTGAATTCAGTGCCATATATAGGTAGAAGTTTTTTATAAATAATATTAGAAGTTAAGCATTTAGTTTTAAGTTTTTAGAAGTTTTGTTCTAGTTTGAACAAGGAAGAATAGACATATCGAAAGCATAGGATTTAGGAAGATTTGAAATTTTAGAAATTTCAGATTGGGACCACTTTTAGCTTTTAGACTGAATCCATGCTTAACAAGGCTACTAGAATTCATTTATAAAAACTTTGAAAGAAAAGTGCTATCACCAGTTAGAGGCAATATGATGTAGCTAAATCTTACCAGTTGGAAATAATAAATTTTTCCTAAACAAAATCGACTGGATGATTAAAACTGGGCTCTTAGTCTTAATTTCTTATCTACGAAGACAATATTTTTATTGGATCATATAACGTTATGGTTTTTTGGGAAAATTTGTCATGTTTTTAATGTTTCTACACTCTTCTACACTCTTGGCCTTCTTACAAAAAAATATATATTTTGTAGGCCCAATCTCCAAGTCACAAGCTAAATATTGGATTGCATTAATTGACAGTCAAAGTCCACTAATAAAAAATAGTCACTAAAGCCAAAACTAAACCCAAAAATTATTGGGTTTAGGCCAATCTCCAAATCACAATTTCAATAATTGATAGTCAAAGTCCACTAATAAAAAACAATCACTAAAGCCAAACATTATTGGGTTTAGGCCCAATCTCCAAGTCACAAGCTAAGATTGCATTAATTGACAGTCAAAGTCCCCTAATAAAAAAGGTCAATAAATCCACTGCCCACTCAATGCATCGAGAGGATCCCACACAGTCCAATATAGTGCTCAACATATGGGATATGTGAGCGTGTTGGTGTATATAAACACCAATGAGATAATTCACATGATAAATGTGGGATTACTTCCAAAGAAAAAAGAAGAATGCCCAATAAAACGAAAATGGTCAAGGAAGTATATGGATGTAAAGGACAAGACGTCTCTCTCTCTTTTGAATTCCAATATGGATGCATTTTATTGTTATATAAGTTTCTCTATTATTGAACTCATTGTTGGTCACAAAATAGTTAAAAGGTCTTCTTCAAATTATTGCTTCTACTTCAGAACATTCACAATTGTCCAAAATGTGAGAAAATATAGCTAAAGGCATCCAAATCATTTTGGATTTGGTCGAGATGGAGGAGTTTGTGTATTCAGATCTCTTAAAAGCATCGAAACTAGTGGAACAAATTCTAGCAATGAAAAGGACTATTTCTCGAGTAGAATTTGATATTGGTGATGGTGATTCTCATTTATCTAGATGTTTAGGTCACAACACAGATAGTATATACCCACTTAACAGTGGCTCAGATTTTTTTATTTTGTTAGAGAATTCATTCTATGACATCAAGTCGCACTACTTATGATGGAGATGGTAATCAAGCCATGGAGTGCTAATTTGTGTCATGCGTCGATATCTCCTTTCATATGAATGGATATTTCACTTCTTCAAAGCTTATGATCCCATTTAGCAGCATCATGTGTTACCAAAGTTTAAAGCCTAACTTGCTAATCTTCACAGGCTTTTTCAACTTTAGAGGGTGCCTCGATCCTGAGGACAAATAGTCTAGATCCTCATTTTGTTAGTGCATGGTTAGCATGTCCATGTCCACTTATGATGGGAGGAAGATTTTGATTGATTGACAAGAGAAATATTACTTTTACTAACACATATAATGTGGTTTCTTCAAGCATAAATGAAACTAAAGAAATTTTTGTTGCTTTGTCATGTCTAAACATATCACTAAATAGAAAGCATGTTGAGGACAAATAAACTTATCATGAAAATCCCATATCTTCATGATATTCTTTGAAAACAAGAACTTTCTAGGAATGGAGATCTATTGGGACAAATCCTGATGTGTTATCCATGTCAAAAGAATGATCAAAAGGAATTATAATTGTAAGGCAAACTTACGAGTTAAAATTAAGGTTATGAATTAATCTTCAAAACAATCAAGAAATGAAGTGGTGGTCTCCCTATTGGTCACTTTAGTGTTGACAAGGAGTGGACTAGAAATTTGATAGACGAGGTGATAAAAGCTAAGCTTGAATGATATCTTCTACCTTGAAACCATAACATCATTGATCACCATCGTTGTGGAGCATATTTTCAAATGTGAATTCAACACATGGTACACATTAGTTGCTAATGGTAGTTGATATTGCGATTGATTACATTAAGAACAATTTTAAAAAATGCTCACATCCACCTAGTTAAAACATAGGGAAGAGAATGTAAAGAGGTTATAGGAGTCTAAAAGATGATGTTGCAAGTTGGATTCATGGAGAATGCCAAATCCATTTGTTGTTGTTAATTTCATAAAAGTTGAGAAAATACCAAAGTTATAATTCTTATAGATTCAACGATAGAAATGAAATAGTTCTATATATAGTTTTAATGGAAGTAGGCACATAAGCTCGAGCTTCACTTCAAGCAAAGTATAACATCTTTTTGGTTCTAGAGTAATCAATGGCTCATGTTGGTTATTGCTCAAATCAATGGATCCTGATAGCATAAAGTGCAAGAAGGATAAACGATAGATAATACCCAAGGATTGGTATTTTAAAACCTCCCATTAAGTCATCCATGTTCCACAATCATCTCTGGAGCAATCTTCCTCATTTCTAGAAACTGAGAGAGAACCGTCAATAGTTTTTTTATGTTTTCATTCAAATGATAAATCTGTTTTTTCATGCTTATAATGAAAATAACTTATATCCTACAAACATAAATTTCTATTCGAACACTCATAAAAATACATTATTATTTCAAGTCTAAAATCCAATTTGTATATACTGCGAATACTTACAAAGGGGCAGGGTATCATTTTTGAAATTGTTAAAAGGGGATTAGGACTTTTAAAATAGCATATATATATATATATATATATATATATATATATATTATATATATATTATATATATATATATATATATATATATATATATATATATATATATAATATTATATATATATAGATTGTAATCTTTGCTTTGATCTATAAAAAAAATTATAACTATTAAAAGAGTCAGTTTTATAACTAATTAGTTAGTTACGTATTAGGGAAGAAATAAAAAGTTAGAAATGATGACATTGGGGGGTTTAGATTTTGTATGCTAGGAGGTGATGAAATGAATAAAACTCTCTGAAATTAAAGAATGCAAATAGGTTTTGGTTCGAGTTTTTGGGGTTTACAACATTGTTTCTCCTTCAAGGTGTGATCATTTATTAATGTTTTTCTTCTGCTAGCATGTGTGTATTGAAGTTATGGAACTTTTTAAGTTATTAATGCGAATTTATCTTGAATGGTACTTAAATTTCAAATCTAAAGAGTCTTAATGTGCACTACACCATGCTAGAAATTCCTCATTGTGTTGGGCCTTTTCCATCATTATTTCTACATAGCTAATATTTAGATTCTTAATTTCCCAAGTTATTAACTTGTGTTCGTCTTCATCTTTCTTCTAGCCAGTTTTCAATTGTGTTCATCTTCATCTTTCTTCTAGTGAGTTTTTAATTGAAGCCTTGCAACCCTGATCTAGCTTGGTGAGCCTCGTTTCAAAAATAGGTTTCAAAAATAGAATATTTGTCGCAAGCTCTCATTGCCTATCTCTTTGACCGCATATTTTAAAGTTCTAATCAATCTTTACATGTCTCGAACACTCGCTCTCCCACAACCAATAACTTTTTCTAGGGTTACAAGTCATATGTTTTATGTTTCCCACATCGAACATCTATTTTATGACAAGAATCACAAAAAAAAAAATATAGTAACCAAGATACTAGTACTAAAGGATTCGTATCTATTATGAATAGAAGTGTTTCAAAAAAATAATTGATTTTCCTTACTTCTCGTTGTCTTCACTTTTTTAAATTTGTACATCTATACATTAACATAACTCAAACCAATCATATACACTTCAAAGGAATTGTGCAAGAAGTATAATAATAATGACTAAATTAGAGTATATGTGGCTAACAAATAATCTCAATATTGACCTAATGTAAATATTTCATATTTAATATAACTGGTCCCACTTGAATTCCACTCATAAAATTTCACATTTTAATGTCAATCAAGTAAATATAAAAAAGTGGTATATGTCGAATGTGCCAGTGTAGGGGGGATACGAAATTTGAGAGTGCTAGGGTTTGTAGATGTTCGTAGGTGTAGAACTCCATGGATGCATGCAAAGGAGGGAGCTCCACTCCCTCCTATGGGTAGGTGGTGGCTAGCCAAGAAAAGAAACCAAAAGAGAGTGTTAGAGGACCTTCAGGGGCAGGGATAAGGAATACAGAAGAGGAGCAAGATTTAAGGAAATCAATGGAGAATAACAACAATAAAGAAAATGACGAAAAAGGAAAGGAACAGGGAGTGACAAACAAAGCACAAATGGGGCCCTGTAAACCCAAAGCTGAGGTCACACCCATAGTAGTTTTAAATGATCCTGCTCTGCAGGTGCACAAGGATCATATGTGGACATATGCTATCATTTGTAAATTCATGGGATTATGGCCCATTGAAAAGGCTTTATAGACTTGGATTAAATATAACTAGAAACCAAAAGGAAGCATTGACCCACATCTTGGGTCAAAGGGTTTTTTCACTGTGGTATTCACAAATATTGAGGATAATGACAGGGTGTTTGAAGGAGGGCCATACTTCCATGCATCAGCAAGCCTCTACATACAACTGTGGATGACGAATTTTGTCCCTGAATGATAAACCTTCACTTCACTCCCGGTATGGGTAAGACTCTACTCTCTACCTCTTGATTACTGGAAAACAAAAGCATTATCTACCATAGGAAACAAATTAGGCCGCTTTTTCAAAGCTTCTGAGGGCACCAAAAGGGGAAAGTACACTACCTTCACACAAATATGTGTAGAGATGGATCTCTCTGGGGCTCTATCGAATAAGGTTATCTTCGAAGTTTTTGATGAAGAATGGGTGCAAATAGTAGACTACAAACATATTCCTTTTAGATGTCAGAGGTATCATGAGCATGGGCACCTATTGAGAGATTGCCCTCTTAGTAAAACAGAGAATAGAAGTAAAGTGAACATAATGAAAGATACTGAAGGCTTCAGAAAGTGGTACAGAGAGGAAAAGGGGGCAAGAGGGGGCCAAAGCAACATCAAACAGAAGGGAAAAATGCTAACCTAAACATGTTCCAAGTACTCGAAGAAGAAGAAGAGATAAAAAAAGTAGATCAGGTTATGGAAGGAAGCCCAGTGGAGATGGAGAAAGAAGAAGATAGAGCACAAACACTGCATTGCTACAAACAGAAAGAGACTATGCTGAGTGAAGCAAAACTGGGGATGGACCTAGAAATGACCCAAAGTGAGATGGAAATGGAGGATCATGAACTGTAGGAGATTATTAACAAGGAACACCTAGATCTGGAAGGGTTCTTGAAACAAGGGACCATGAGTGTGGTAGACTCATTATCGCAAGAAGAGTTCGATAGACTACAATATTTGTTCCTATGGAAAACTCAAGATAAAGGGTTTGAAAGATAAGGAAAGAATGAAAGACAGGGCAATGAAGGTGTAAAAACTATGAAAATCAGACCTGGATTAGCATCTAGAAACCCAGGAAAGAAAAGAGGTAGGAAAAAGCAGAATGAGTTATTGATGGAATGTGGAAAGCTAATGATATATTGAGGTAAGATGAAAGATATAACTAGCTACTCCTTTACGAATCTTTAATAATGAAGTTTACATATTGGAATATCATAGGTCTAGGTAGTAAAAGAAAGCAAAGAATTCTTAGTAATAGAATGAAACAAGAAGCTCTGGATATGATCTTTATCCAGGAAACTAAATCTTCCATTCAAAAAATCAAAGAAATTCATAACAAATGGCTCAATAGATTTGTGTTTCTAGAAGTCAAAGCAGACAATAAACCAGGGGGCATACTTACTCTTTTGAACCCCCAAAATACTAGCATAATAGATGTTGAGGCATCTAGAAATTATTTATCAGTGGTTATACAACCGATGGAAAATAGGGAGACCTATCTTGTCACAAATGTTTATGGCCCTCAAAGAATGGATGATAAACTTAGGTTTCTAGATTCTCTTATGGAGCTTAGGGACAAACATGTAGATGTACCATGGATCTTATGTGGGGACTTCAACATGATCAAATCACTTTCAAAGAAAAAAGGGGGAACTAGAACTTTAAGCAGAGAATCTTCAACATTTCAAAATTTTATAGAAAATATGAAGCTTGTTGATACTGACATGACTAATGGTCTCTTTACTTGGAACAATAAAAGAGAAGGAGATTTGCAAGTAGCCTCAAAGTTAGACATATTCATAATCTTAGAGGACCTTATGCTTACCCAAAAGGAAATGATAGCAAGAATTCTCCCCTTTGGAGGCTCGGACCATTGGCTAGTTCAACTTGAGGTTCAGGGCGTTGGTACCCCCAAGAACAAACCTTTCAGATTTGAGAATATCTAGCTCACCCACCCAGGCTTCATCAAAAACATTAAAAAATGGTGGACAAAAGATCTACATATTCGGGGTACAATAATGTTCCAGCTACACAAAATACTAAAGCACATCAAGCTCAGATTTAAAGATTGGAACAAGAATGAATTTGGCAATATTTTTGCAGCGAAAAAAATAGTTGAAGATAAAATGAGGGAACTCAATCAAACCCTTACTATGGATGCCTTTGATAAAGATATAAATGACCTATTCAACAAACACCATCAAGACTGGGAGAATTTATGTAAACAAGAGGAAAAATTTTGGAGACAAGTATCCAGAGTTCAATGGCTGAAAGAAGGGAAGCATAACACTAGATTTCTCCATATATCTACCAAAGCAAATAGATCTCATAACAAGATCTCTTCGGTCATGGATGAGGGAGGTCATCTTCATATTTCCCATGAGGATATAGAAGATGTGTTATTTCAGCACTTTCATGGAGTATCATAGGAAACCATTCCGACAGAGAACATTTTATCATGGATTTAACAAGACATATTCCTAGACTGGTTACTAGAGAGAATAATTTCAATCTCAATAGGATAGTGATAGAAGAGGAGGTTAGTGAGGTTATCAAATAAATGCAGAATGGTAAAGCACCAGGCCCTGATGGTTTCAATGTGGATTTATTTAAATCTTGTTGGAATATTGTTAAACAAGACATTCTGAACGTAGTGGAAGATTCCAGGTTGAATAGAACTATTTTGAAGGTGCTTAACACTTCCTTCATCTCCCTAATCCCCAAACAGGACAATGCTCATAATCAGACAATTTTGGACCCGTAGCCTTGTGCAATGTGGTATATAAGATAATAACCAAGGTTGTTGCTAACAGACTCAAACCACTTCTTCCTACTCTAGTTTTTGTAGCGCAATCTAGTTATGTGGAGGGAAGACACATTCTTAATAACATCATTCAAGCGCATGAGGTGATGCACTCTTTGACAAGCAATAGGAAGGCTAGTATGATTATGCAATTCGACCTAGCCAAAGCTTATGATAAGTTGAATTGGACCTATATAAGAAGGGTCCTTATTGCTTTTGGGTTTGATCATAACTGGGTTAGATGGGTAGTGGCCCTAGTAACTTCTTCCAACTTTTCAATTCTGGTTAATCGTTCTCCTTCATGGACTTTTACTCCTTCCAGAGGCCTCAGGCAGGGTGATCCGATCTCTCCCTTTCTCTTCATCCTCATGATGCAAGGATTGGGTTGGTCTATCAAGCATGCGAAAGAAGTTGGTAATATCAAATATCTCCAACTTTAAGAGAATAGTCGGGCTTTAACCCATCAACAATTTGTTGATGATACTATGTTGTAGGGAATCCCCACGGTTAAAGAAGCTCTAGCATATAAACATCTCCTATCTGACTTTTCCATGGCTATAGGTATGGAAGTTAATCTCTCCAAATCTAAGATTTTTTTCTTTAATACCAATATTGATATTCAGAAAAATATCTCCAGGATTCTAGGCTTTCAAAGGGATGTTCTTCCCTTCAAATATTTGGGAGTTCCTCTTACTGATAAACCTTTACACAAGGGAATTTGGGAGCCGATGATTAATAAGATGCGGGATAAAATTAGGAAATGGACCTTTAGATCTTTAAACTTGGTTGGTCGGTTGGTGCTCACAAAAGCTATTCTCAAATCAATCCTAGTTTTCATGCTATAAACCCTTCCAGCTCCAAAAGGAGTTTTACAACATTTTATAACCATTCAAAGAGAATTTCTTTAGGGGAAAGGGGATGAAAGAAAGAAATGGGCATTGATAACCTAGAAGAATATTTACAAACCTAAAAGATATGGGGGTCTTGGACTAGATGATCTGGAAGCACTAAGTTAAGTTTTAGGGGTGAATTTATGGTGGCATTGAGTAAAGGACCCAAAGGCACAGTGGGCTAGCATCTGGAAAGAAAAATATGTCAGCACTTGGCAAGATAATGATCTCATAAGGATGTCTAGCATCATAAAGGTCTCACACATCTAGAATAAGGCTTGGGGGAATAGAGGATTAGTACAAGAAAACAACGTCTAGGAAATCAGAGATGGTGATCTTGCTTTATTTTGGGAGGATAAATGGAAACAAGAACCTACACTGTTAAGAGAGGACCTGTTGGACCTTAAGAAAGATACATATACTCAAAGGTTATTTAAGGTAAAATATTTTTGTGATCAAACCAATAGCAAAGGAAAATGGAGAACCTGGAAGAATTTGGATAATAAGGAAGACAACCAGCTGAAAGCCAAAGCAGAAGCACTCCTAACAATGTTGGAACAAAGGAAAATATTAGTGACAGGGGGGCATGATCAACTTATATGGGGAAACAATAATGCAAGCACCTTCAATCTTAAGGAAGCAAAACATATTCTCCTTAAGCTGGATTCCAATGAACTGGAAAGGGTTTGGCATAATATATGGAGACATCAAGGATGGATGAAGATTAAACTCTTTCTGTGGTTGGTTCATCGTATGAAAATTTTGACTTGGGATAACATTTAGAAGAGGGGTGTTCTGGGCCCTTCCAGATGCTAGCTCTGTGAAGCCCAAGAGGAAACAATGGAGAAACTTCTCAATAACTGCATTTTCACCTCTTGATTGTCGAATACTTTTGCCACTATCTTCCAGCAGATAGACAAAGACAAAGGAAGCACCATAAATACCCTAAACAATTGGAGACACAACTTCTCTGATTTTGAACATCTAGGCTCAGCCTGGGCTTTAACACCAAGTTTCATTATTTGGACTGTTTGGAAAGAAAGGAACAACAAAATATTTAAGAATGTAAAATGTTCCTCTGAATGCCTTTTTGAGCAAATCTTAAGACAACTTAAGGAGACGGTAAGTTCCATAGTATGAACTTACCCTAAGAATCCACTATTTGAAGCTAAAACACATATTCTTCTTAAGATGGGTATGCAAGGGCTTATTCCTCAGGGCCTGGACAGGGAGGGTTTGAAAATTGATACCAAGAAAGATTATTGGCATCCTCCCCTCAGGATTTTTTGAAATACAACATTGATGGGGCTTCCAAAGATAACTTGGGTATTGTTGGCTTTGGAGGGGTATTAAGGGATGAAAACAACAGTCTCCTTTTCATCTTCCATTTGCATTTGGGAAGAGCCACTAACAATATGGCGGAATTAATGGCTCTTGAATAATGTTTATAATTCCCGATGAAGAAAAATATCCAGAATGTTATTGTCGAAGCTGATTCAGAGTTAATCATAAATTCGGTTACAAGAATCAATTGTGGAACGAAGACAGAAAAAGTCTGAAAGCAATGGAGGCTGCTCTAGGTCTTTCACAGGATTCAGCTTCATCTCCGAGGCTTACGTACCGTGAGTTTTAACCATGTGTGAAGGACAACAGATAAATTGCTGGACATCTTGGCCAATTAAGGAGTGCTCTATACCAGAAGCAGGGTTGTGCTGAGCTAGCATGAGATACCTCTGAATAGTTTAAGGGCACAATGTCACTGCCAAGTGGATCAGGACATAATGGTGTTCCGAAACAAAGACATAGATCCGGGGTCTAGCTGATGGGGGTTCTTTATGCAGAGTTTTTACCGTAGTAAGAACATTCTGGGGATGCAGGTTACTGTCGGCCTCTCCAACCCTCGACAGTACGAACACAGAAGTTTCAGTTGGAAGCTGCTGGGCAAGCTCAGATTTGAGGATGGTCGGCTAAAAAGATGGATTTTCATCGTGCACTAGTTCATAAGTCCGCAGAGATGGGATGATGAGTGGGGCCGAAATTCTGGCTTTCCTGGTAGACTTAAACCCCCCATGTTTATTTCTATAGCTACAATACCTCTCACGAGGTGGTACATCGTCCATCGCACGCCCTTCACTCGAGAAGTGGTTTTGGGGAGTTGAGAGCGATTCCATTCACCTTGCTCCACATGGCATAGTATGGGGAAGGAATACTGCCATCATCGCATAATAATTTTTGGTAAGTTAGGCTCATGTGATATGATCCTCGACCGTCGGATCTTGCAAGACGGATCAACAGTTAGGAACAAGCGAGCATGTTGTTAGATCCAAGACG
Organism: Pinus taeda; assembly: GCA_000404065.3. NCBI lineage: Eukaryota > Viridiplantae > Streptophyta > Pinopsida > Pinales > Pinaceae > Pinus > Pinus taeda. Next base: position 107,835 of record APFE031432221.1, on the reverse strand, counting down.
GCTATCACGTGGTTAATTGTCGGGCTACTAGGTATAGCAATATTATCCTCTATTGTTGGATATGGCGTGGAGGATCTACGGTTAGGAGCAAGCGTGCAATTTGGTGGGTCCATGATGGCTATCACGTGGTTAATCGCTGGGCTACTAGGTATAGCAATATTATCCTCCATCGTTGGATCTGGCATGGAGGATCGAGAGTCAAGGAAAATGGTGCTGATCTAGGGAAGATTATCTTCTAGGCAGGTTTCGTGTCTTGGTGGAAATCGATGGCTTTCATGCAATCTTCATGCTTGAGGGTTATCCCCCACTCAGAACCGAAACCCTTTTAGTTGGGTCCCTAATTCCTCATTGGGTCCGACTCTAGATTTTTCTTGTTTGATTGTTTGAGGGACCGATACTCAGTGCTTAAGCCTTTAGCTCAGGGCCCAAGGCTGTATGTGGATGGTTTTTCTTTGGCCCACAGTTCCTTGGGGATTGTTATACTATATGTAAGTTGCTTTTAGATTTAATGAAATAGAAGGTACGACTCTTGCTTCAGCAAAAAAAAATGAGTAAATCTAAAAATGAGGAACAAAGGGTTCATCAATTACGCTTACTAAGATCTTAACTATAAAACTAACATCCACATGTTTACCATATATTTGTGTAAACTCAAGGGTACCAATGTGACCAAATGCTTATGAAATAGTAGCTTGAACTAGAATAAATATAGTCTAGATCAATGAATTTGAAGTTTCAATCAGAATTTTATCATTTGCTACCTCAATTGGTCAAAAAACAAGGAAGAAAATCATGATCCTCCTCTCACATAATTTCAAAGCGGAGAACCATGAGGGAACTATGATATCAACCCATGAAACCCCCTCATAAAGCAGTTAATCATTTCTAATGAGGGCACCAAAACAATGTGGGGAGGGAACCACTTGAATCATGTTAGAGGTAGTTAAACACCCCTTAATCCCATAGCTAATGGGTGTTGATACCAGTTTTGCTAAAATCCAACATTTTATTAAACTGTAAAATTTTCCCTCCATCATTGTTTTGTTCTGCTTTTAATGACCCTAACTTTTTCTTTTTTTTTTCTTATTCAATGAACGAAGGAAGGAGCATACCATAAATAAAATTTGATATTTCATTAGTGTATGTTTGAAATATTTGAGTTTGACGTGAATCATGGCTATTATTAATAGGCTTATTATTTTTTTCAACCTATATTCGTGAATGCCATGCAAGCCAAATGTATGAATGCAAATAACTCAATTTCATATTTTATTTTAAAAGGATTAAAAGGTGATTCATATGTTCTTATCATATACCCTGAGGATAAATAATTGGACATTGGTTTTACAATGATCCACTTATTATGGAAATTGTTTATTTGTTGTGGTGATATTTTACACTTTATGGGACCCAATGTTATATTTTACATTCATGGGTTTGAGTTTGTGTTGTGCATATAGTATGATTGCTATTTTATTTTTTAAATGTGTTATGGTTCTTCTCATAGTTTGGATTTTGTTTTATTAATATTAGATGGTTTGGCTACATTATTTGTGCATTTGGAAATAATATGTTGCTGCATAATATGTTGATTTTGTCATATATAGTAGAATACAGAAAAATGTCAAAACTACAAAGAAAAGATAAAAAAATTGAGAATGAAATTAAAAAAATAAAAAATAAAAATAAAAAAATATTAGTTTCCCAAAATAAAAAAAAGGGTTTGTCATAAAAAAATTTCAAGGCTTTCTCTTCCCCCATTCAATTCATTCTATATTTATTTTTTATTCTACCCCTCCTATCACCCCAAACCTTCATTTTCCTCTGTACGAGACCACATTGGTCTTTGTCTCAAATGTAATTCAGTATAGTGATTTTAAAGGGAAATGTGTTGATGTTTTTAGTTATCATGTTGGATTTGATTATTTGTTACTATTAACATTGTGATTCATTTGCAAAGATGGCTTTTAATTCACATAAGTGAGGCAAGATGGGTCATCTTGGAGGAAACAGAGCCACTAGTTTTTTGGGATACTCGGAGGAATAAGAAAACAATTTTCTCAATGCACTTTAATATTTATTCTAAAGAATTCCATCATTTAGCTACTACTCGAAACATACTTTAATGTATTTTAATGTCACAAGTCAACCCCTATATTTAAGAGAAGAACCCCTCCTCCCGTGAGAACTCATCTAATCTAATATGCACAAATTCTGGATTACCTAGTGAGATAGTTGGGAGGGCTTCCTAAAGCTTGTGTGAACTTGGTAATTGGAGCGAGATTACTCTATTGGTGGTCCTAGAAGGTTTTACAAGAGTTTTATGGGTCTCACTATGATTTCTTACCATATTTCATCATGGGATTAATTCCGCGAGGTTTTCTCTAGGTTTTGTTGCATTCTCACAATTTCTGTAAAATTAAGCTATTAACAATCCCATTTTAATTAATTACGTTTAATGTGTTGTTTCTTTTCGATTACTTGGAGAAACACCTTAGTGTAATAGCTTGTTGGAATCTGTGCAAAAATATCTACAATGCAGGACAATGCAAATGGGCATTGGGTGGCTAGTGTGACAAAAAATGTGAGTTAAGCATTTTCCAACATTAAAGGTTACTCTAACTAGTTTATAAAAGTCACTTTATTAAATAAGAAAAGGAAAAAATAATGTAAACTATCAAACGAGAACTGTAAACTCATAACGAGAAATCTAGCCAAAAACCCCCAAGAGAACATTAAAAACAACTCGTAAAGGAAAAATGTTGATGTTGAAATGACGTTTTTCATATTTTTAGTAAATTTTCAACATTTTTTTTAAATTATAGTAAAAGCCAATGAAGATAAAAAAAAAATTGTGTAAGAAGGACATTGAAAACAAATAGTGTTGATCTTGGAATAACGTCTTTTTTTCGAAGTAGATTTTCAACTATTTTTAGTGATGATGTTAAGGATAAAGTATCATCACTGTGAAAAACCTTAAAAGAGGAGTAGTCAACATCACCATTTTGGCTCTGTGACTACAACACTTCCTCACTGAGTTAGGTGCCCAGTTCCACCAGCCCATTGTCATCTAGTGTGACAACTAGAGCACTCTCAAATTTTGCAAGGATCTAGTACAACAACAGTGGACGAAGTACATAGAGATTCATATGCACTACATCAGAGACTTAGTACATGATTGGGTCATTGATTTGCAGTTCTATCCTTTAGTAGAACAGACTGTAGACATCTTCACCAAGACATTCCCTAAGCATAAGTTTTACTCTCTGTGCAATCGTCTTGGAGTGAAGGACATAGTTTCTTAGTAACTGTCTTTAATTCCAATGATTTTTAGGCATGACATTAAAGATAAAACATCATGTCTTTGAAAAGCCTTAAAATTCCAACAATTGTTAGCCATGGTGTTAAAGATAAAATAATTATAACTATTTTTAATCATAACATTAAAGATAAAATATCATGACTTACAAAAACCTTAAAATTTTGACAATTTTTCAACCATGGTATTGAAACCAAACATCATGACTACATAAATCCTTAAGCTTTCAAAATATTTCAACCATGGCATTATGGAAAATTTTATGACTAAAAAAACTTTAAAAATGAACACGTGAATGAGAGAGCCATTATAATAACAATAATTTTTTTTTAAATGGTAAGAGTATAACGACTTTAAAAGATTAGCCTAAGAGAACTTGACACATTGCAACAAAAATTTAAAATCAACCATCAAATTGACATGCAATGTACGCAAACGTGATCCATTGTAATGAAAACTTAAAGACCAACCACGAAATTCACATATTGCGGGGTAAAGTGTGTTGGACACCTAATCCTCAATGGGTTAGTGTGGAAGCCGAATGGACAAAAGGAGTCCAAGAGACCTTGGGATGTGGAACCCAACGATCACATATTGTACTATAAATGTAAATCATTTGTTAATAAAAAGTGTGCTCTCCTGATTATATTTCATATTGTTCTTGCTGCCCATGTGTGTTTAACATGGTATCAGAGCAGGCGTATTCCTGCCTTGCATAATTAATTTGAGCCATTTGTTTTATGGCTTTTGTGTGCAAGTCAATTCTGCATTTCATGAATGTTTGTCTATTTGCCATATACCATTTATAAAACATGCGCCCTGCTCTTCTGATGCACTGTTATCCTGACCTGGTTTGAAAAGTTTGTGCTATCATACTGTAAATAGTTGAGTGGTGGCCTGACATTGAACACTGGCTTGACATTGAAACGTTTGAGTGTTGGCTTGACATTGAACGCTGGCCTGACATTAAAACATTTGAGCGCTGCCTAACATTGAACCCTGGCCTGACATTGAAACGTTGAACATTGTATACCCTTCAACGCTGTGTGATTGAAGGCTGTCTATTGATTCAAGGGTGGAAGAGGTGAGCGAGCAGTATTGAATCTTCATTCAACAAGCTTTAAACTGGAGACCTCAAGTTAGCAAGGAGTTAATTCATGTGTGTTTAACACTCCACATGTGTGGAATATTAACCATTTTTCGGAAAAAAGAACTTGGTATTTTATTCTCCTCTCATCTTTAATTGTTTCAATAAAGATGCATTTATTCTCAGTTAAAAAAAAGGAGCGCCATTATTTGTAACTGCATTTCTGTTATGCTTAAAGAAAACTGATGTCTTGACTCGACATCATTGACAACGTTGTATTTATGCTTTGATACCTTAAGCTCATCTCTTGAACGCTTAAGCTCTTTCTTACACATAGTCCCATTCCTCTTGTTGTCTGCAGTGGATGAATTTAGTACCAGAACGTAAGTTTTGGTTTACGCACCTTGACGTGATAGCCCGCCGGTGTTTAATTCATGTGTTACTTTTGGTCGCCATTAATTATGCTGCCTCTGTTGTTCATTACGCCATTAGGTGTAATACCGCTCGACAGTCACGGTTAATGATGTAGTTTCTGGTATTCACGCATAGCTCATATACAACCACGTTGGAATATTCTTCCCGTAAGTCACGACGGTGTTAAAATCTCTGCTGCCATCAATATATGATACAAGTGTACAACAATTCTGGAAATTTTGCTGCAGATTCAAAAAAATATAATACAGTAGTTTCCATGTTGAAATGTTGCACCCATATTTTGCAACCCAAAATCGAAGCCTTATACAGCCTTAATGAGTCTTTTTGTCGATTACAAGAAGTCTGCCGCTTCCAAATTCCATCCCGTGGAAATCTCACCGTCAAAGGACATGTCTTGGCTCACAAAATCTCTGTTCATATAATATTGCAGCTCGCTTGCTTCACAGGCTAGTGAAACAAGTCGTGTGAATCTCCATAATGCTCTTTTGTCCATGTGAACTGGTGGTGAAAGTGATTTAAGTGCTCTTTATCAAGATCTTGAGTGCCCTTTATCTAACTCCTTGCTTATTGCTCCCGTAATTGTTTTGTTTGAATGTTTCACATCCGTGCACCATACAACATGTTATATTTGTGATATATTTCCTTACAATGATGAGCTGCTGGCGACGTAGAGCGCTGGGCTTTGGGCTGTCATTATAAAGATGTTCCAGAACTTCCACCTGCTCTGCTATATACCGAATGTACTTGCCCACTTCCATTCCAAAAGATTGCATTGTGGTGATAGTCGGGGGATGACTTACCCCTAGTGGGAAGAACAGGCCCATTTCAGCTGTGGATCCCATTTCCTAGATTTTATTCACTGCTAAAATGGAGAAAGTCGAGATCTAATCTTTATCCAATAGGAACCTTTTTGGCCTGGTCTGCACGCACCCATCCGGTCGGCATTTTTGCATGACTGCCATAAAATAAAGCCCTACTTTACCAGAGTCCTCGAGGCGCGATATCTTATTTCGACGTTGGTTTAATTTGCAGAAGGGTCCGTATTTTCTCCAGTTCGAATTCTTTAAGGAGAAGCTACTGAATGAGCTAGATTGGTGGTTTCAAAGTATCCATTTGGTGCTCTGAGCTTTCTATTTCCTTGTCAACAATTGTATTTGGCTGCAACTCCTCAAGTGTATGGGCCTCTGAAGTGTTTTCAGGATCATTTCCAACTTCTTTTGTAGTTTCATCAACTGTTTGTGACTTTTGAGCATACACGGCAGCATGCTCAGATTTAGTTTCACCTGAAGTGACTACAGTTTCAATATTTTGATTTTGTAACTTGGAGGGACAAGATATATCAGTGCTTGTAGTTTCAGAAATTTGATTTTGTACGTAAGAGGGGCAATATGTTTTGATGACTGTTGTGGAGCCTTCTATGTGGATGTTCTATTGTGCAATAGTCCTACAAAATGATGTGTTGGTTATGATATGTTGAAATTAACAGCGTCGAATTGATATGCCAAATCCATGTGTTGACTGGTATGTATGTTGCGTTGGAATTATTCTATCCTATTTTACTTTAAAATCAATGTTGTACATGAGGGTGGTGTGTTGAATTTTATATGCTTTGGGTCATTTATAAGTGTTGGAGCTATGGCGTATGGCATGGAATACTTTGAATTCCTCTCTTGAAGACTGTGCTGGTGTATTCATAATTCATTGAAGTTTTTTATGCTTATATTATATGTAATGGCATATATTACATTGAGTCATATATCCATAAAGGTGTGAGTATGCAAAAGTACATAAATGAATGGAGCCATAACATATATGTGAGATGGGCATAATATTGAAATCCTTATATAAGTTGGAGCCATGATATATGATATATGAGTGGTGGTATAGATATATATTATGTGACAATGTATGTGCACATAATATATGCTCATATTAAAAGTTTTGACATAGTGTAGTGAATAGTGAATATTTTCCATCTACATATTAAATAAGTGTCTTACTTAAACAGAAGAGTATCAATAAAAAAAAAAGGCAGAGAGCAAGGCTATGATTATTTGTGAAATCAAAAGCAGAAAATATTTTTTGATGATGCATTCACTCATCTCTAATCTCTATAGTTTGATTAACTCTCTTTGGAAAAGAGAACTACCATGAATGGCCAAGGAAAATAAAGCATACTTTGATTTTTAATGAATTATGGAAAGGAGTTAGTGAAGGAGAAGGAGGCAATCCTCCTGAGAAGCCCACTTCAGAAAAAGAACTCGCCATATGGAAAACAAGAACAACAAGGCCTATGCCTTGATTTCAGCGTCAGTTGATGAACAATTAAATTTTGTTTTATGGATATCACCATTCTTTGTGTTGTGAATCTATTGCAAGGTGCCAATATTGATTTGAAGTTGTTGCCATAAGTTTATATAAAAGAGCAATTGGTGTCCATCTTTTCCTCATTGTTTTACTATTTTTTTTGAGGTTGAAAAATGGCTCCAATTGGTGCAATATTAGAGTCACTGGACAATCTAATACTCTCTACTATGGATAATATAATCAAAATCAGCAAGGATTTTCTCACCGATATTCACAGTTGTTTACAAGATGTACATGAAAAAATTGGTTTTTTGCAGCTCGAAACTCAGCTACAGCAAGAAGAATTAAAACAGAGGAGTCATCATTCTGAACATGTTTCTGTTCAGAACATTGAGACTGCAACCCATCAGAAACAAGTCAATAATGTTACAGTTGGTTCAAATTTAATACCCAATAAAGTAGCAGTTGTACATGCAGATGCAAAAACTCAGTCTGCACTTCCCAAGCCCACCATCAGACCTTGGGAACAACTTGTCCACAACAAGCACAGAACTGGTCTTGGATATGACAAGGACTTGTCCTTTCATATTCTAGACTACACCAAGCCCATTCAGTTTCAGAGTGCTGGATTCATTCATGATAGTTCACCTACTCCTCATGACAATTCACCTCTAGCTGCTCCAGACTCTGCCTCTCTTCCACATCAAAAACAACAACAACAGATTGTGAAATGCCAACACTATGACTGAGTTGGCCATCTGAGAGATCAATGTTTTGATCTTCATCCATGTAAGAACTGTCATAAAACCAGTCATTCTTCAAACATATGCTTCAAAAACAAACGTCCTGCAAGAATAAAGATTCATCTTGGATGGATCGCTTCTTGGCAATGGGCATCAACATCCAAGAAGATATTCCAACACATGTCAGAACTTGTTCCAGAGTAATTGAATAGTCTTGCAGTTGAGTTTTTCTCATCATCTCACCTTGTATCTGACAGGGGGGAAATGATGGTCATCTACAAGCTTCAAAGTCACATCAAGCGAACCTGAGCCACAACCTGCCACACCAGTTTCAGAGTTATAGCCAAAAACAAAGATGCCCATGAACATGCCTTCAGTTGCTAATCTGGGACACTTCCTCTAGCAGAAGACTTCAACTTCTTGCCAATTTCGGAAGAATTCCAGGAACAAGATTGAGAACACTTCCTCTAGCAGAAGACTCTAGCTTTTTGCCAGTTTTGGAAGAGTTCTAGGGATTTCATTAAGCATTCCAGAGTTGTTGGTCATCCTTAAACCATCACAGGTTGAGACTTCCCTTTTCAGGTTGAAGTTCTCCCTTTTATGTGGGGTGAGACCTCCCTTTATTGGTTGAAGGTTTCCCTCTTCAAATTAATAGGAGCACTTCCTATAGCAGAAGACTTCAGCTTCTTGCCAGTTTTGGAAGAGTTCCGGGAACGACACTAAGCGTTCTAGTGTTGGTGGTCATCCTTAAACCACCGCCCTTTATACCGACATTTCATAGAGCACATTCAGCCTAGTGCTGCCATGCATATTTGCACATTTTGTATTACAGCTCTCTTCTTCGACTCATAGATAACCCTTTGGATTAAGGGGGGAATGTTGGACACCTAATCCTCAATGGGTTAGTGTGGAAGCTGAATGGACAAAAGGAGTCCAAGAGACCTTGGGATGTGGAACCCAACGATCACATATTGTACTATAAATGTAAATCATTTGTTAATAAAAAGTGTACTCTCCTCATTATCTTTCATATCGTTCTTGCTGCCCATGTGTGTTTAACAAAGTGAGTAAAATAAAAAACAAAATAATAAATAAATATTTAAACAAATAAAAATGAAAAAGAAAAAAGAAATCAAAAACAAAAACATTTAAGGAAAATAATAAAAACTAAAAAAAACTTAAAACAATGAGAAAAAAAATGTGAAATATTTAAAACAATAATAACAAGTAAATAAAAATATATATTAAAACATAACAAAAGGTAAAAAACATGGAAATATATAACCAAAAAAAAACATAAAAACTCTAATAATAATAATAATAATAAATTATAAACGATAAAAACCTAAACGTGTATATATATATTCAAAATTTTAAATATTAACAAAAAAAATGAAAAAGAAAAAATACAAAACAATAATATAATAAAAAAAAAATTAGAAAAAAAACACAAATTAAAAACGATTATTTTTTTAAATCAATTAAGAAAAAACATTAAAATTAAATTTAAAATAAAAAATAAAAATCGTGGTGCCCTTTCTAGCACAACCGGACTTGGGTCATGGAAATATAATTCCAGGCATCAAATTGCCATAGTTCAAGGCCCGTTGGGCCGCTGGGCTGGGGGAGCCAAGCAGAGGAGGCACCTGGCACCATCTGCCTCCTCTACTAACCAACCGAGATGTCCAATAGGCCCTAGGACATGGCAATCAGATTAGGAGTGGCATCAAGCTCCCCGCCTGCCGAACGATATGGCAGCACAAACATGGATGTGCGAGGAGTTGAACGATCTCCTCGTCCACCCAGGGGCGTGTCGTCGTGACCATGTGTAGGGTCAAGTTAATTTTGTGAGTCAACTTTCCCCTCCCCATGACCATGGGGGCCCGACCTAGGCTTGCAAAGAACTGCAAGAGCTCCCCACCCACCAAGGAAACGATTTTCCCGAGCCCAAGGCAATGGGAGCATGAGCCTCGGTGGGAGGGGAGCTTCATGGGTGGGCGGGGATATGCACAAGCTCCCCTCTCGCTGAGGATTGTGGCGCCACAACCCTTGATGGGGGAAAGATGATTCCCAAATGGACTTGACATCGCCCACAAATGCAGGAGCACGTAGATTCCTTGGTGTGTGGAGAGTTAGTGCAGTGCCCTATCCACCTAGCTCGTGCCCCCATGGCCATGGGTAGGGGCTAGTCGATTTTTATGTTTAATATATAATTTTATTTACATATTATTATTTTTTAAACTTTTTGTGGTTTTTTTGTTTTTGTTTTAGTTTTTTTTTTATGTTTTAATTTTTGTTTCTTTTTTTATTTATTTATTATTTATTTATTATTTTTGTTTCATTTTCTTTTTTCTTGTAGGGTACATGTTTGATCCTCCACTAGTAACTTGATCCCATTATGTCTCAATTTGATAATTGATTTTAAAGCTTTCAATATAATGGATCGAGTCTAGCCCCAAAATTTGTTAATTCATGGTTTGTGTTTAAGTTTTCATTACAATGTGTCGTGTTCGCCTATAGTGAGCATCAATTTGATGGTTGATTTTTAAATTTTTGTTGCAATCTCTCAGGTTGTCTTTGGCTAAGATTTTAAACATGTCATAAAAATTGCTCTTAGTATAATGACTCTTTCATTCACATATTCATTCTTAAAGTTTTTTAGTCATAAAACTTTTCCATAATGCCATGGTTGAAATATGTTGAAAACTTCAGGTTTTTTGTAGCCATGATCTTTGGTTTCAATTCTATGGTTGAAAATGTCTCAAAATTTTAAGCTTTTTATGTATCATGATATTTTATCTTTAAAGCTATGGTTAAAAATAGTTAGAAGTATTTCATTTTTAACATGATGGTTGAAAATTGTTGGAATTTTAAGGCTTTTCAGAGACATGATATTTTATCTTGAATGTCATGTGTGAAAGTGATTAAAATTTTAGAGAGTTTTGGAGTCACGATATTTTATCCTTAATGTCATTTCTAAACAATGATAAAAATTTACCTCAAAAAAAGACGTTATTCCAACATCAACAATTTCCGTTTTCAAGGTGTTTTTTGCACAAAAAAAATTGGTTTTTATTGGATTTTACTCTCATTTAAAAAAAAATGTTGAAAATTTATCCAAAAAAAATATGATTCCAACATCAACATTTTTCGTTTTCCAGTTGTTTTTCATGTTTTTTTAGGGTTTTTTGGCTAGAGTTCTCGTTTTGAGTTTACAATTATCATTTTATAGTTTATATTGTTTTTTCATTTCTTTATTTAATAAAGTTACTTTTATAAACTAATTAAAGTAGCATTTATTGTTCGAAAATGCTTAGATCACCTATGTTGACACACTCACGAGCCGACATCCCTTTTCATCACCCTGCCTTTTATATTTTTTCACATTGATTCGAGCAATATTTTATGGTAAGGTGTTTCTCCAAGTAATTCACAAGAAACAACACCTTAAGTGTAATTAATTAAAATGGGTTTGTTAATAACTATATTTTACAAAAATTATCGGAATGCAATGGAGCCAAGAGAAAACCTTGTAGAATTAATTGTGATGGTGAAATATGTTAAGGAATCCTAGTGAGGTCCATAAGACTCCTTTAAAACCCTTCACGACCATCAATGGAGTAATCTTGCTCCTATTACCAAGTTGACGCAAGCTCTGGAAATCCATCCTAACCATCTCACTAGGTAATCAAGAATTCGTGAACATTGCATTAGATGAGGCCTCAGGGGAGAAGGGAGCTTCTCTAAAATAGACTGGTTGACAGGTGACATTAAGAAACGTAAAAATATATTTCTAATGGTAGCTAAATGATGGAATTCTTTGAAATAAACATTAAAATGCATTGAGGAAAGAATTTTCTTATTTCTCCAAGTATTCCAGAAACAAACTATTGAGTCTGTTTCCTCTACCATGACCCATATTTCATGATTTATATGCATTTGAAATCATATTTTCAAATGAAACGTTAACAAATTATCAAAACCAAGTTGAGACAAAGACCCATGCTTTTTCCTATATAGGAAAATGAAGGTTCGGGTGAGAGGAGGGGTAAAATAAAAAACAAATCTAAAATGAATTGAATAGCTGAAGAGAAACCCTTGTAAATTTATGATCACGTGTCCTTTTTTAATTTTGGGAAAATGAAATTTTAATTATTATTTTTGTTTTGAATTTGATTCTTATTTTTTTTTAATCTATAACTCATGTAAAAAATAAAACAACCATCATACTATATACACAACACAAACTTGAACCCATCAATGTATCATATAACACTTGGTCCCATAAAGTGTAAACTATCACAATAACAAATAAACAATTTCCATAATATGTGTATGACTGTAAAACCCATGTCCAATTATTTACCGTCAAAGTATTTGGCAAAAACATATGAATCACCTTTTAATCCTTTTAAAATAAAATATGAAATTGAGTTATTTGTAGTCATACATTTGGCTTGCATGGAATTCATGAATATATGTTGAAAAAATAATAATCCTGTCAACAATAGCCATGGTTCACGTCAGAATCAAATATTTCTAGTGTAGGACATAACATATATAACATGCACTAATGAAATATAAAGTTTTATTTACGGTATCTGGCCTCCTTTGGTCACGGAATAAGGAAAAATTAGGGCCATTAAAAGAATGACAAAACAATGATGTAGGGCTAATTTTATAGTTTAATACAAAATTGGATTTTAGTGAAACTCGTATCAACACCCATTAGCTATGGGATTGAAGTGGTTCCCTCCCCCACATTCTTTTGGTTAACTTTTTTATGAGAGGGTTTCTTGGGTTCAGATCATAGTCTCCTCATGGTTCTCCCCTTCAAAAGTATTCGAGAGAAAGATCACATTTTTCTTTATTGTTTTTTCACGAGATCACGTAGTAAATGATAAACTTGTGATTGAAACTTCAAATTCATTGATGTAGAATTTATTTATTATAGTTCTAACTACTATTTCATAACCACTTGGCCATAGTGGTACCCTTGAGTTTATACACCTATATGGTAAACATGTGGATGTTAGTTTTTAGTTTTAGAGTTATGATGTTAGTGAGGGTAATTGATGAACCCTTTGTCCTCACTTTTAGATATACTTAATTGAAATTGAAATATGAAATTTTATCAGTGGAATTTAAGTGCAATAATTTATATTAAATATCAAATATTTATATTAGATCATGATTATGATTATCTGTTAGTTACACATGTTTTAATTTGGTCACTAATATTATATTTTTTTCATAATTCCTTTGAAGTGTATATGATTGGTTTGAGTCATATTCATGTATAGATGTACAAATTTCAAAAAGTCAATACAATGAGAATTAGGGAAAATTATGAATCTCTAAGTACTAGTATCTTGGTTACTATATATGTTTTGTGATGTTTGTGAGAAAATAGATGTTCAATGTGGGAAACATCAAACATATGTGTTGTAACCCTAGAGACTATTCTTGATTGTGGGGATCTAGTGCCCGAGACATCTAAATATTCATTAGAAATTCAAGATTTGTGGTGGGATAGGCCATGAACCTATCTTTGAAAGCAGACTGAACAAGCTAGATGAGGATTGCAGGGCTTCAGTTAAAAACCAGATAGAGGAAAGATGATAACCAAAAAAGGTTTAATAACTTGGGAAATTGATAATCTAAGTGTTAACCATGTAGAAAGAATGATGGAAAAGGCCTAAGACATGGAGGAATTTTGAGCATGGTGGAGTGCCCAATAAGACTGTTTAAATTTGATATGTGAGTACCATTCAAGATAAGTTAACATTAATAACTTAAAGATATCCACAACTTCATTACAAACATGCTAGCAAAAGAAAAAAAATTAATAAATGATCACCTATTGAAGGAAAAACAATGTTGCAATACCCCAAAAACTATAGTTTATATTCTGAGTTTTATTCATTTTTTTTTTAGTCATAAAAAATTTCCTTAATGTCATGATTGAAATATCTTGAAAATTTAATCTTTCGTGTAGTCACGATATTTGAAGTTTTTTTTGAGTCATGATATTTAATCTTTATTGCTATGGTTAAAAACAATTATAAGTATTTTATATTTAACATCATGACTAAAAATTGTTGTAATTATAAGGATTTTTTAGAGAAAATATATTTTATCTTTAATGGCATCCCTAAAAATCAATGGAATTTGAAGGTTTATTGGAGTCATGATATTTTATCCTTAGCATCATTGCTAAAAAATGTTGAAAATTTACCTCTAAAAAAAGTTTTTATTCCAACATCAACACTTTTTGTTTTCAAGGTGTTCTTTGCACAAAAAAATGGTTTTTATTGGCTTTTATTGCCATTTTTAAAAAAATATTCGAAATTTACCAAACAAAAAAAAATGTCATTGCAACATCAACATTTTTCTTTTTTGGGTTGTTTTTCATGTTTTTTGGGGGATTTTTGGCTATAGTTCTCCTTTTGAGTTTACATCTTTTGTTTGATAGTTAACATTGTTTTTCACTTTATTCATTTAATAAAGTGACTTTTATAAACTAATTAAAGTAACTTTTAATGCATGAAAATGCTTAACTATTCCGTCACCCAATAACCCTTTTCATCATCCTTCTTTGTATATATTTTCCCACGGATTTCAACAAGCAATTACAATAAGGTGTTTCTCCAAGTAATCGAAAGAAATGACGCCTTAAGGGTAATAAATTAAAAAGGGCTTGTTAATAACTTCTTTTAAAAAAATGTTGTAATGCAACAAAACCAAGAGAATACCTTGAAAAATTAATCCCGATGATGAAATATGGTAATAAAACCAAGTCATACCCATAAAAGTCCTCTAAAACCCCAGAGACCACCAATGGAGTAATCTCACTGGTATTACCAAGTTGACACAAGCTTTGGAAAGCCCTCCTAACCATCTCACTAGGTAATCCGTAATTTGTGGACATTGCATTAGATGAGGCCTCAGAGGAGAAGGGTTGATTCTCTGAAAGCCATGTGGTTGAAAAGTGACATTAAGAGACTTAAAAATATGTTTCTAGTGCTAGCCAAATGATAGAACTCTTTATAATAAGTATTAAAATTCATTGAGAAGAACATTTTCTTATTTCTCCCAATATCCCAAAAAACCATGGGGTTTATTTCCTCTGCCATGACCCATCCTCCCTTAATTATGTGAATTAGAAATCATCTTTGCAAATGAAGCAAAATGTTAATAGTAACAAATAATAAAAACCATGTTGATACCTCAAAACATCAACACATTTCCCTTTAAAATCACTACAGTGAATTACATTCAAGACAAATATCAATGTGCTCTTTTGAGGTAAGACGAGAGGTACAATAAAAAAATCTAGAGTGAATTGAATGGGAGAAGAGAAACCCTTATAAATTTCTGATAACATACCCAATTTTTTATTTTTATTTTGGAAAAATGATATTTAATTCTTATTTTTGTTCTAAATTTTTTCTTTCTTTTTCTTTTAGATTTTAACCTTTTCTGGTATTCTAGTGTATATAACACAATTGTCATATCATATAGCAACATATTATGCCCAAATGGATAAACAATGGAGCCAAACCATCATAATATTAATAAAACAAAATGCAAGCATTAAAAGAACCATAAATCATTAAAAAAAAAACAAACAAAAGTCATACCATATGCCCAATACAAACTCGAACCCATTAATGTACCATGTAACACTTGGTCCCATCAAGTGTAAACTATCACTATAACAAATATAAAATTTCCATGATAGGTATATCATTGTAAAACCAATGTCCAATTACTTATCCTCAAAGCATATGGAAAGAACATATGAATCACCTTCTAATATTTTTAAAATAAAATATGAAATTGAGTTATTTGTATTCATACATTTGGGTTACATGGCACTCACGAATATAGGTTGAAAAAAATAATAACTCTGTCAATAATAGCCATGATTCATGTGAAGATCAAATATTTCTAACGTAGGACATATCATATATAACATGCACTAATGCAATATCAAATTTTATTTATGGTATCCTCCCTTTGTTCGTGGAATAGGAAAAAGAAAAGAAAAAATTGGAGTCATTAAAATTCGTAGTTTAATACAAAATTGATGGAAGGCTAATCTTGTAGTTTAATACAAAATTCGATTTTCGTGATTCAATGGATCTCTTCCCACATTCTTTTGGTTCCCTAATTAGAGACGATTATTTTTTTATGAGGGGGTTTCTTTGGTTTATATCACACTCCCCTCATGGTTCTCTCTTTCCAAATTATTCGATAGAAGGATTACCATTTTCTTCCTTGTTGTTCAACCAACTAAGGTGGTAAATGCTAAACTTGTGATGGACGCTTCAAATTCATTGATTTAAAATTTAGTTATTCTATTTGATAAGAATTTGGCCATACTCGTACCTTTGAGTTTACATAACAATATGGTAAACATGTGGACGTGATTTTAGAATTATGTTGTTAGTATGGGTAATTTGTGAACCTTTTGTCCATCACTTTTAGATTTACTTGATTGGCATTAAAATCTGCAAATTTTTAGTAGAATTCAAGTGCAACTATATTTACATTAGATAAAGATTGGGCTTATTTATTTTCCACATGTATTTTAATTTGGTCATTAGTATTAGACTTTTTGCACAAGTAATTTCAAGTGTATATGATTGGTTTGAGCTATATTCATGTGCATATATAGAAATGCCAAAAGCTTAAGGCAACGAGAAGTAAGGAACATAAAATTATTTTTCTGAGATGCTTCTATTAGTATCGAGTACTAGTACCTTGGTTACTATATTTTTTTATGATTCTTGTCATAAAATATATTTTCAATGTGGGAAAGATCAAACATATGTATTGTAGCTTAGGAAACAGTTCTTGTGTGTGGGGAACCAGTGCCCGAGACATCTAAATATTGATTAGAACATTAAAATATGTGGATGGAGGGATAGGCTATGGAGGCTTGCAACAAATATTCTAGTTTTGAAAGCTATCTTTGAAACGAGGCTAGCCAAGTTAGATGAGGGTTGTAGTGCTTCAATTAAAAACTATATAGAAGAAAGATGAAGAGGAACAGAGTTTAATGATTTGAGAAAGAAACAATGTGAGTCATTGATTACTCTAGAACCTACAAAACGTTCTTCTTTGCTTGCAGTGAAGCTGGAAATCATGTGCCTAGTTCCATTAAACCTGTTTGATTTCTATTGTTGAATCTGTCAGAATTACCCACAACAAATGGCTTTGGTATTCTCCACCCTTCCAACCTACATTATCGTGTTAACACTGCTATAACCTCTTCACATTCTTTGCTCCATCTTTCGACCGGGTGGATGTAAGATTTTTTAAAATTGTGCTTAACGTAGTCAATCACAATATCAACTCCCATTAGTAGCTAATGTGTAGCATGGCTTAAATTCACGTTTGGAAATATGCTCCACAATGATGGTAATCAATGATGTTATGGATTTCAGGTAGAGTATATGATTCAAGATTAGCTTTTACTATCTCTTCCATATAATTTCTACTCCACTTCCCGTCAACACTAAACTGACAAATAGGGAGACCACTGCTTGACTGTTTTGAAGATTAAATAATAAGTTTAATCTTAAATTGCAAGTTTTCCTTACAACTACAATTGCTTATTGATCATTCTTTTGACATGGATAACACATCAGGCTTTCTCCCAGTAGATATTCATTCGTAGAAAGCTATTTTTCCAAATAATATCGTGAAGATATAGGCTTTGAATTATGAATCAATTCACCATCAACATTATTCCTATTTGATGATATTTTTAGACATGAAAAAGCAGAAAATTGTTGTTTAGTTTGATTTAAGAAACCACATTATATTTGTCAGTAAAAGTAATATATGTGTCAATCAATTTGAATATTCCCCCATCATAAGTGGATAGGTACTTATTGACCATGCACTGGCAAAATGAGGATCTAAAGTACCGATCCTCAAGATCGAGGCACCCTCTATAGCTGAAAAAAGCATGTGAAGAGTGGGAAGTTAGGCTTTGAAATCTAGTAATACATGGTGCCTCTAAATGGGATCATAGGCCTCGGAAAAGTGCCATATCTGATCTTGTGAGAGGAAATATCAAGGCATGACACAAATTAGCGCTCCATATCTTAATCACTCCTACTTGATCACAATAAGTAGCACCACTTGATGTTATATGCTGAATTCTTTAACAAAATAGAAAAACCTTGAACCACTGTTAGTTGGGTATCTATTATTTGTGTTATGACCTGAACATCTAGACAAATGAGAATCACCATCACCAATATCAAATTCCACTCGAGAAATATCCATTTTCATAGATGTAATTTGTTCCACCAGTTTTGGTGTTTTTAAGAGAGGTGAATATACAAATGCCTCCATCTCAGTGAAATTAAAAAAGATTTGAATGCCTTTTTTTACATTTTTGGTAATTGTAAATGTTCTGAAGCAAGAGCAAGTTGTTTCAAGTATCTTGCATCCAACAATGAGTTCAATAATAAAGAAATTTATATAATAATAAAGTGCTGAGAAATGCATGCCAGTAGCCAAGTTAGGCATGGAGTCAAACTCAAAATTGAAATTGGTCGCAATCTGAAATTTCTGAAAATTCAAATGTCCCTAAAACAATAGGATTGCATACATGTTATCTTGTCATTCTCTTAGTAGTTGATTAGAAGAATGGTGTGTTTAAGCATTTGATTCCAGTCTTTTTTCTTACTGTAGTAGACAAGATTTCTTTTAGTGTAGATTTCTCTTGTCCTTATTGGTAATCAACCTTCTTCTAAATCAACAGAACTTTGGCTTGAAAAAACTTAGTGGTCTATCACTAGCTTAGTAGTAAAAAAGATCAAACCAATCACATTTACTTGTGTATACAACACTATCACCTCCAAGTCTATACAAACCCCAGGTTGACAAGTAATGTTGGTAGCCCTTGTTGAGTATGGAGCATGATTATTTAGAGGTCTTTGTTTCAGCCAGAGATATACCCTAGGAAGTTTGTACACCCATCCATGGGGGGGTGGGGGGGGGGGATTTCCCCCCCCACGGGTGTTCGGGGGGGCCGATCCGAGCAGGGGTTTAGGGGGCAATGCCCCCAAAGCTAAAAACATATGTAAAATTGCCTTGTAAAAGTATAGTAATTTCTAGTCAATCTAGGCCGTTCATTAGGCAGATGATCTAAGGGTAGAACTTATGTTTAGTTTAGGGTCTTTTTCCCTAGAAGGCAACCCCTCTCTTTGTATGAGGGCATTGTATTTGAGGCTGTGTAATAGATATGTATTCTTCGAGCGAGAAGCAGAGAGGTGAGACCGTAAGAGAAAACAGAGGATATTATAGCGGATCTGTTGTAGGTTGTGTCTCTTCATTTTGATAGATAATAGAAAGGAAGGACTGGTTGTTCGGGGTGGATGTAGCCCAAACTAGGTGAACCACGTATATCTGTGTCTCTCTTGTTTTATGTGTTTTTTGTGTTTATATTTCTGCAATATTTTATGTGTTCCATTGCTCCGTAATATATAATTTTCTAACAGCCCTAGGAGTTGCAGCGTTCTTGCTGCAATATTGCTTCTCATCACTTTTTTCCGCCATTTCCATGGAGGTTTCTAAGTAATATGTGATTTCTTCTTTCTTTCTTCCATTTCTTATCTCTAACATTCTGCTATTAGCTTCATTTCTACAAAAGTAATTTATTTTGCATTATTTTCCATTCTGCAAGTGAGATTTCATTCAACTAGTTAGTTATTTTCAGTCAGTTAGGTAACACCTCTTTCATGCCTCGTAAGAATACGGATAACTTAGAAAAATTTATGCCCAATACCCCCACCGCTTAAAACAACCAACCTTCCCTCCTTTTCGGTGGATGTGAATTGGTGGACCCCTTAAGTGAACAACCAATGACATTTGAAGACCCTACATGGGGAGAAGAAGAGGGAGAATCCATTCCAAATGACCTAATGGCTGAAAATAGAAATGATAGAGGAGATAGAGAAATAATTGAGGGTGTGTTTCCCATCAGAGAAACTAATGGGGATACCAAGATGAAGAATATAAGCCCCTCTACTCCTCCTAATTTCCATGGCCTCACCTAAGAAGATCCAGACACCTTCTTGTTTGAGTTTCATATCATATGCAGAAGATATGATTACACCAATGATGAGTAGAAGTTGAAACTATTCCCATCCACTCTCAAGGGTGCATCTTTGTGCTAGTTCATGGGTTTACTTGGGGATAGCATCACAATATAGGCTCATATGCAACAAGCCTTCAATAACTATTATCGAGACTACTGCAGGTCCAAAGACACTAAAGAGGAAATTTTTAGGATGACCTTAGGGCATGATGAATCCCTTGAGGATTATGAAGAAATATTCTAGCTTAGAAACAAAAGGGTCAGGTGCACACTTGATCCTGAGTCACTGAAGTTAGTCCTCCTTAGAGGGGTAATCAAGAACTTCTAGATACCCTAAACTTGTTAGGAGGAGGATACATCTACAAGCTACCCTATGAAGATATTAGGATTGTTTTCAGGAACCATTCTAGGGTATCTAGGAAATAGGGTAGGGGTAGTCAACCTATGGTAAGTCCATCCTCTTCCAATACATCCATCAACAACGAAATTGGAAATTGTTGAGTTACAAAAAGGGTATGTATTTACTTTTAATTTCATCTCCTTTTTCCTCGTTTGTTATCTTTTTCATATCTTAATACACTAATATATTGATGGATTATGATAAGGAATGGATAAACTACTCACAGTCAAGATTCAGCTATCGTAACTAACTTTTACTCCTCTTTATGCAGAAAAACGACGAAAGGAACAATTGTTGTTCGCTAATGATAGAACAACATAAACCAACAAATGAAGGATGGAGTGCGTCGGTTGCGGATAGGGCTAAGGATGAATGAGAAGCATCAGTGCGAAATAGGAAGGGTGTTTGTAGATAGAAATTAGTTGTGTATCCCTCAAGATCGGGAGATCCCAAGGGATCACGTTTATCTTTTACCCCTTTCTGACTATAAAAGAAAACAATTGTACGAAGAAAGGGGATAGATCTTTGTTATTTCAAATTGTAATTTTAATTTATGGACTTGTGCTATTGGAGAACGTGATCATATTGTAATTCTAGTGAAGTTCAATAATTAAAATATAATTGAAGTTGTTGTTCATTTGTATTCTGTGATGTAGCTCAGTAGTGTTCACTAGTGGTTAAGGGCCTGACCTCTAGTGGATTAAATTGGTTCCTTGTGTTATATATTTCTGATTTTGGCAAGTTTGATGTGTTTGATAATTTCCCTATTTTCAGTGAGTTTATCTTATTCGATAATCATCGCTTTCCTATATTGAAGTAGTGTATTTCCTTTACATGTTTTACAACACTATCATTGGATTTGATTTATGCTTAGTCCATATTCAATTATTTAGATAGTGAATCGTATTGATTTAATCAACTGTAAGTGTTTGTTTATTGCTATCCAAATCTCATATTGATATCATTTCCATTTGTATTGCTTTGTAGAGATTGAGTATGATTTATATTGAATTAGCTAAGAAGAGATGAGTTGTTGCTACTATGCTCTTGGCTGATGCTATTGTTAATTGAATTGCATGTGTGAGATTTGATTATGATTTCAGCAGAGGTTTCAGTCTTGAATATTAGATGTCATATTTCCTTTAATGATTGCAATTTGAGTTTATTTGATGCATCCATTTACTCTTGTATCAAAGGTCTATACTTTATTTTAATAAACATTACTCTCTGGATTTATAGCATGTACATATTGTGTACACTCTTGCAATAAAAGGACTTGCCCAAGTTGATGATTAATGTGGAGTAATTAGGAGTTTTAAAAGACACCTTTTATCAAACAACATTTTGGCGCCATTGTCGGGGAGAGTGTCGCCATTTTACAAAGAGTGATGTACATCTGACAATTACTGTTGGGAAAGAATTGGGTATTGAAAATGGAAGGTAAGAACCTATGTAACAAGCAAGTAAATTGCTTGCTCCTCTGCCTACTTTTCAGCACAATTACAGAATAATGAAGTAGGTGTTTGATCTTTGTCCGTTGAGAGAGAACTGGGCATTAAAAATGGAAGATAAGAACCTGCATATGGAGCAAGTAAAATGCCTGCTCCCTCACTCTCTTTCCAAAAGAATTGCTACGAGCTTAAGGTAGAAGTAAACATTTGAATTTTGCCATTAATGACTAAGAAGAAAAGAATAGAAAACAATACAATTCCACATCCCAAACCTGAAAAATCTAAGGGACCGGTGACCCTTGGAAAATCAAATTTTATCGACGAAATCTTAAGAAAAGTTGAATGTCAGCCATCATTATGTCCCCAAATTGTTGCTTCCAGACAACTTACTATCTCCCTTTGGGCCACAGGCTCACCATCTGTAGCCTATGCTGAGGACCATAGTAAAACTGAAGGGAATGAGTAGAGTTTTCAAGGCATTGAAAATTCGTGACCAATTACCTCACAAGAAGGGAATTCTTCTAACATTTGTGAAGGACGATGAGAAATAGGGGAAATAGAGGAACCATGATCCCCTCAGGTAGTAATTGAGAAAAAGACACCTGATGTCCCAGATCAAGGGAGTGTTGTTAGGATCATTCTCACCTCTGCTAGACAACCCTGGGATAAATCTCTAGCTCCAAAAATCCCAGAAGGGTACTAGCATATCTTTTATCAAATGGCCAATAATCTGCAAGCACCCCACACTTCTACATTACAGTATCCTATTGTTGACACAGTTGTCAACGCCACCATGAAATCCATCGCTCTACAAAATATTCCCACCTTTCATGGACTCACTTTAGATGATCTAGATGCGTTCATGTTTGAATTTGATGTCCCATGTTAGGGTTATGATTACACCACTGATCTCCAGAAGCTAAAGCTATTTCCCTCCACGTTAAAGGAAGTAGCCTTGCGTTGGCTTATGGGACTATCTGGGGGCACTATAAATGATTGGGACCAAATGAAAACTCCTTTCCTTAAAATGGTAGCAAGACCTAGTGAAACTTTGGAAGAGTATGTGGAGCGTTTCCAATATTACCTCCAAAGGTCTCCCTACGCATCTCTACCTCTACCTAATAATGTGCTAAAAACCACACTGATTAAGGGGATGAAAGACCAGTGGATAGAGACATTAAATATTATGGGTGAAGGTGATATCTATCAAGAAGAATATGCTAACATTATTAATTTGTGTATCAGGTGCTTGAGGAGTAGTACAAGACTAAAACCAGCTAAATGCGATATGATCACCAGGGACAACAAAATCTCTTTCGAAAGCATTACTCATATTGGAATCGGAAACCTGCTGGAACATTTCAAAATAGATATCCTGGGAACCTTAACAACACAATTATACATCATGCAAGCCAAGCAGAAGCAAGCTGAAGTAGAATAGAACCTGGCAATTTTTTGCCCTCGATATAGGAAGAAACACAGTCATAAAGAATGACCATTGGATATGATACAGACCTATGCCATATGCACTAAAGAACATGCCACAGAAAATTTACCGTCACTCCTAGGACTAAAAGCAGTATTGAAAGAGGTAGAGGAAGAAATAGAACCAGTCTACTTGTTAAATCTGTGTCGCCAATGGCAAGCACGATGAATAAGTATGCCTACTGGCCCACCTTCATTCTTTCAACCCTCACAATGCAATTCTCAGCAATACATACGAGCTACATGGCAGAACCAACCACCTTTTCCTAATTGTTCACCACAAGCATTTTATATGCCACCTTCGTCCAATCAATCAAATCCAAACATTAGTTGGCCAAATTCCTCTTACTTTCCACCATTCTGGAAAAACATTCCATATCCATATCAATGGTCCCCCTCCAATTCACAAAACCAAAACTGGTAGTCAAATTGGCAAAGACCTACAAACTAGCCTACAGGAACAATCCCCCTACCTCAACCTATGCTACCTGCACCTTACATGTTGCAATAGAATCCTTAACCCAATTTACGACCCCAACTCCCGGCTCAGCCCAACCCAAATCCCAATAATAAACCAGTCCATTCAGTACAAATTATTGAAGGGCTAGATCTAAAAATTAAGTTGAGAGAGTGTAATGAACTCAAATTATGGTTTCGATGGATAATTGAGTTAGCGGGCGATAAAAATATACAAATAAAAGAATCGTTGCATGTAGAACAAATACTTCAAATGGAGAATATAATTAAATAGGAAAGCCATGATCAAACTATTACCTCTTCTCCACGATTCCAGAAAGATTGATTATACCTTGCCTAATTGAATATCCCAATTTCGATCTCCTAGGAGAATTAAAAAATCTTTGCATAAATCTACCCCTCCTCTAGGCTATTTAGGACATTCCAATCTAAGCAAAAACCATTAAGGAATTGTGTACAAAAAATCCTACAAGGAAAATAAAAGCAACACCAACCGTCCACATAGTCGGAACGTTGTCTGATTTATTACCAGGTAGAGAAACACCGGCGAAATATGAGGACCTAGGAAACCCTATAGTCACAGTTCAAATAAGTGGATGTTACTTTCCCAATGCATTAGTTGATCTAGGGGCAACCATTAATATTATCACAACAACAACCTGTCAAAGACTTGGCATCACAGCCTTAGATCTGACTATGACCTTGCTAGAACTTGCTGACTAATCAGTTGTCAAACAAGAAGGGACATTATAGGATGTAATGGTGTTTGTAGATTCTTGGGAATGCAGCAGATTTCCTAATTTTAAATCCTAGAAACTAGCTACATGGACATCCTCTAACTCTAGGAAGACCTTGGCTAGTGACTACAGATGCTTATATAAGCTATTGCATAGGCAGTATGACTATAACAAGAGGAAGTGATGTGAAGGACCTAGCTTTATATCCTCTAGCTCAGCCAAGCCTAACTATAATAAAAACCAGAAAACATCTTGTAACATATTTAACTGAAAATATTTGATCACCACTAACTATAGCAGAAACTCTTGAATTTAAGAATCAAACAGAAGATGACATTATTAACACTTACATTAACCACCCAGCTATCGTATCTAATCTAAAATGTCACATGATTGAAGCAGCCCTAGATAAAGAAATTGAAGAAGATCCCTTAAAAGATGTCAATGACCAAACAATACCAGCAACAATTGTTTATAATAGAAAACCTATTGAAATTGAGCTAGGGAATGTCCTAAACATTAACAAAAAACCTGACTGATGACCAACAGTAGAGGTGTATTCAACTCCTTAGAAAATATAAACAGGCTTTCGGTTGGGATTACCCATATATGAAAGGGATTGACCCCCAATTATGTATGCACCACATATATACTGAGAAAGATGCGAGACCCATTCGACAACCTCAATGAATATTAAACCCTCACCTAAAGGGTGTTGTTAAATGAAAACTACAGAAACTATTAGATGTAAATTTCATCTATCCTATATCTGAGAGCAAATGAGTTTCTCCATTAGTTGTGGTTCCTAGAAAGAATGGGAAGTGGCGTATATGTGTCAATTATAGAGAGCTTAATAAAGCAACGCAAAAAGATCACTTTCCCCTCCTGTTCATTGACCAAGTTTTAGACACATTGGTAATTAATAAATTCTTCTCTTTCTTAGACGGCTTCAGTGGCTACAACCAAATCCAAATTGCCCCTGAAGACCAAGATAAGACTACCTTCACCTACCCCTAGGGGACATTTGCTCACAGGGTATTACTTTTTGGATTGTGCAATGCACCTGCCACGTTCCAAAGAACCATACTTAGCATTTTTGCAGACTTGATAAATGAGGGACTCAAGGTGTATATGGATGATTTTACACCCTATGTAGATGACTTCGAGCCAGCATTAGAGACTCTAGAGAAAGTCTTGTAAATATGCATTTCTACTAGGCTCTGTTTAAGCCATGAGAAATGCCACATGATGATGACCGAAGGCCTCATCCTGGGTCATTACATCTCAGTAGCTGAAATATAGGTAGATCTAGCAAACATTCAAATAATCCTGTCAATTCCTACTCCCTGCACTCAAACTGAGGTATGCAGTTCTCTGGGATTTTCTAGATATTATCAAATATTTATAAAGAGCTTCTCCCAAATTGCTACACCATTAAATGCTTTGATAGGAAATATTGATTTTATATGGACTAACAAATGCGACATTGATTTTATACAGACTAACAAATGTGACATTACTTTTGAAGAATTAAAATGGCTAGTATCAACATCCCCAGTATTACAGGGTCCGAACTGGGATTTACCATTCCAGATTTCATCTGATGCATCAGATATGGCCATTGGAGCAGTTCTCAGCCAAGAGGAAGATAAGAAGCCCTATGTGATATACTACATCAACAAAAATTTAAGTCCTGCGGAGTTCAATTAAACTATGACTTAGAAAGAGTTTCTAGCTGTAATCTATGCTATTAACAAATTCAAACACTATATAATAGGATATCCTATGGTTTTGTATATTGATCACTCTGCTATCAAATATTTAGCTAATAAAACTATTACAAATGGAAGAATGACACAATGGTTAATCCTTTTGCAGGAATTTGACATAACAGTCAAGGATCGACCAGGAAAGGAAAATCTGGTGGCAGACATCCTCTCACGTGTGCCAAAAATAGATGACGTAGTAGCAATAGAAGACTAGTTTCCTGATGAGCAGTTATTCGCTGTAACTTTGAAAACACCGTGGTACACAGATGTCACAAATTACATAGCAGTGGGAAAATTACCCAAGCACCTAATGCCTATAGAAATAAAATTAATAGTGTAACATAACACTCAGTTATGCTGGATCGGAGGATACCTCTTTCACACAGGAGTAGATATGCATATTCACATGTGTGTCATGGAAGACGAAACCTATGATATCCTCAAATCCTGCCACGATGGACCTTGCAGTGGACACTTTGTAGACTGCAGGACTGGACATAAAGTCTTCCATATGGGCTATTATTGGCCCGCCATTTTTAAGGACGCCAAGAAATTTGTCCAAGCATGCAATAGTTGCCAAAGAATGGGTCACCCTGGCCAGTCTAATGAGATGCCCCTACATCGACATTTACTGATCAAAACTTTTGAATGCTAGGTGTTATATTTTACTGGCCCAATAAATCTATTGCCTAATCAAAAGATATAGATACTGGTTGCAACAGAATATGTGACTAAATGGGTGGAGGAAGAAGCATTACCAAGGGAAACCAAGGACACAGTAATCCATTTTCTTTTCCAAATTTTCATGTAGTATGGCTTTTCCAAAGAAATAATTATGAATGGAGGGTCATAATTTGTAGGCCATAATATTGTTGCTACATTAAAAAATCATCACATTTTACAAAGAATCACATCTCCATACCTCCCGCAAGAAAACAGCCAGGTAGAAAGTACCAACAAAGTAATCGAGCCCATAGTAACAAAGATAGTCGCCTCGTATAGATGTGACTGGGCTATCCGATTGCCAGAAGCACTGTGGGCATATCGCTAAACTTGGAGGAATACCATAGGATACTCCCCATATCAGCTAGTGTTTGGAGAAGAACGTATCTTCCCAATAGAATTTGAAATTGAGACATCGGGGATAACCCAAGAAGTAGGACTGGATTTGAATGAAGCATAGGTTAACAAACTATATCAAATGAAACAATTAGATGAAGTCTATCTATCATCTTTTCAGTGTACTGCACTGATCCAACAACAAAGAGAAAAATGGCATGATGCCCTCATCAAGAAAAAGATATTCCATGAAGGTGATTGGGCACTTTTGTATGATTCTAGGTTCTAGGATTTCTTGGGTAAACACCACATTAGATGGTTAGATCCCTACAAGATACAAGAGGTGCACGATAATGTCACCCTTACATTAGCCACCATTGATGGGTCTAGCTACTCTTTTAAAGAAAATGGACATCATGTACGCCTCTACCACAAACCGCTTACAAGGGAATCCTTTTGCAAATGGATACATGAAGATTCTATGATACAAATTCTCCCTGAAGAGGCCAACTCTTTAACAGCACCAATCCAGTGAAGAATTTATTTTTTTGAAACTTGTCCATAAAATTTCTTTTCTGCTTTCTTTCTATTTGAATGGATTTGCTTAGAATAATAGATTTCTTATTAGTTTTTTTCCCTATTTTTGTTTGTTTTTCCCTACAGGGAACAACTATTTTTCCCTATAAGGAACAACACTTTTTCGTGACTATTTTTCTTTGTTGTTCCCTATAGGGAACAGCTACTGTCCCCTATAGGGAAGAACACATTTTTGTGTAAATTTTCCTTTGTTTTTCCCTATAGGGAATGACTGTTGTTCCCTATAGGGAACAACACTTTTCATGTGTATTTTTCTTTGTTGTTCCCTACAGGGAATAGCTGTTGTTCCCTCTAGGGAACAACTATTGTTCCTCTAGGGAACAACTGTTGTTCCCTCTAGGGAACAGTTACTATTCCTCTAGGGAACAGTTGTTGTTCCCTTTAGGGAACAACACTTTTTGCATGATTTTTTCTTTGTTGTTCCCTACAGGGAATAACGGATGTTCCCAATAGGGAACAACAATTTTTGTGCATATTCTCTTGATGTTCCCTATAGGGAACAACACCCTTTTGTGTGTGTTTTCTTTGTTGTTCCCTATAGGGAATGACACTTTTCTATGTATGTTTTGCCTTGTTGCTCCCTACATGGAACAGTTGCTGTTCCCTCTAAGGAACATCACTTTTTGCGTATTTTTCCTTGTTGTTCCCTATAGGGAAGAGCTATTGTTCCCTATAAGGAACAACACTTTTTGTGTGGGTTTTATTTTGTTGTTCCATCCAAAGAACAACACCTCGTGAGTATTTTTTAGAACACCCTTTTTCTCTTCCTTGCATCATCATCTCTAGACCATCCCAGTTCACTGTTTATTATCCTCTTTATGGCATAAAAGTACAAATACATATTTAAGGACAACAAGTATGGAGTCTACTGGAACAAGAAAATATCTTGAATATTATCATCTTTAACAATATTGCTTTGTGTTGATTGAGAAATAAAGGACACAATTATCTATATCATTTCACTGTCCTCAATTCCACTATAAATCAAATTGATTGATTATTTGTACCATGTTGGTTCTCCCCTGTCCCGTATAACTCTCTTTGTTTATTATCAATAAGATTATGGCTATATTTTTATCTATTTCATATGTTAAAACTTCTTCCACCATCCCTACTCTTAAGGAGTGTTGAGCCACCCTCTATATATAAATTGGTGAGTGTAAAAATAAAAATAAAAATAAATATATATATATATATATATATATATATATATTATATATATATATATTATATATATATTATATATATATTAATATTATATATATATATATATGTATGTAGTATTATGTATTATGTAGTATGTTATTCACTAACAAATGTATAATTTTTCCACACAGATGGAGGATAGGTGGTCTCATCAGCGAGCCATCCTACCATGACCATTAGGAAGGAGCGGAGTGGAATTCCGACTATGGCCACCACAGCCAGGGATATGATAGAGTGGATGCATTAAGGAAAACAAATCCTTGCAATAGGTGGTCTCATCACCAGCCGACCTGACCACTTCCACTACTTCCCAGTGAATGGTAATGTGTTCATCTGGTTACCACACCAGCACATTGGTCTCTACTATGGACATCATAATGCACTTTCCCAATTATACATAGAGGACTATGGTTCCCAAGGGTTAGAAAGAAACTCTATTGAGGCTATGGATGCCTGCAGGAAATAGAAGCTCTGCTGATGGTATTGAAGTTTTATTTTACATCAATAATTGTTATAATGCCCTCTTATTATGTTTTTATCTTTTCTATGGAGAGATTATGCCCCTATCTTACCTTGAACCTTTATGCATGAGTAATCTTTTTAATCAATCACAACAGTTTTAAGTGGAATAATGGTGGTAAAGTATTATTTCCTGCATATGTTGTCCTTTTTCTTTATCACATCACCTCATGACATCTTATCTCTTATTGATAATTCTTGTTACATGCCTTGTTTTCATCACTCCAATATTGTTTATGATCCTTTCATTAATATGCGTACCTTTCCACTTTCATTACCCAATCCACCACCCCTATACTTCACCGCTAACGCGTTATCCTTTCATTCATTCAGTTGTAGGCAACCTGTTATTTCGAAGGGGGGAAGGGCCTACAATGTACTTATGCATGCACTATCATCTTTTCATTTGATTTTGCAGAACAATATGACATCCCATGATACAAGAGCATGTGGCATTATAACAGTCTTTGATAATGGTATGTATGTTTATAAAGTATCACTTGATAAAGCCATTACAACCATTTTCCATTCCATCACTTAGCTTTGTTTGTTTCCGTGCTTTCTCCACTACACTAATCGTTTGTAGAATTCAAGCATCATGGGAGGAAGAACAGTGTGCCGAGAACCTTTAACACTAGCTGTCTCTGATGAAGCTAAGGAAATTTTAGCTTGCGCAAGATGGACAACATATTTTACGAGATTTCAACCCCCTAATAAGGAGATCACCATCAAATTTTTACGGAATTTATAGAATAAACAATCTATAGTAAGAGGCAGAAAAATCACTATGACAGACCCTGTGACAATGGAAGTTTTTGGGTTGCTGACAGAAGGACCAGTATGGGTTGGCAAGTGATTGATGTTGCAGGATGCTATCGAGGCTTTTACGAATGAAGGATAGGAATTAATCAAGAAGGGCGAAGGTGTTTGGCCATCTTCTCTTGGAGAGCCATGTGGAGAATTGGCATGAATAGTCCATAACTATATTACCTGCGATGGACGTAAAGACATGGTAAGGCCACGACAACTCAAACTTTTAACAGTTCTAAAACAAAAATGTTGTGTTAATTTACCTTCATTATTGAATTCATTACTGCATGACATTGTCGAGTGGTTGAGAAAGTCCCAACATATAGAAACAGTAGTTAGCCACCATTGTCTGATCAGTTTAAGAGTTAGATATAACCTGGCCCAACAACGATTAGCCTAGGATGATCTAATATTAGCCCTCGAAGGAGATATATCCCTACCAGCACCTAACCCTGTTCCAAAAAGAAAGAGGACTGCTCTTTCAGGAAACATACCTCATAAATTTAGACGATCCACAAGGTTGAGCTCAAAATAGGGAGCATCTGAAATTCCTCAAGGCAGTGCTAGTTAACCCGTAGAATTATCTAGCCCAGTAAGTGAACAATACTTATAGCTAGAAGTATAAGAGAAAGATAACCCTGAATGAGAACCTGAGGAAGGAACAGGGCATTCTAAAGAAGAACAAAAAAACAAATTGGGAAATTCCCCAACACCAAATATGAGCCCCCAAGGCAATCTGTTGCATGATCTCGAGATGGCCCAAGTCCTAGATAAAATGAACGCCTTCATGCAACCTGAAGGAATGCTCAATCTTAACTTAGGAGAAACCTAATCTCCTAGGAATTCTGGCTATACCAGAATTCCATATCCCTCAAAAGATGCAAGCCATGAAGCAAAAGTAGATACAAAGGCCATTTAGGAAGAAGAGAATCAATCTGGTGACATGTTCCCAGTGGAAAACAACTAGGTAGGCCTAAACACAAAAAGCATAAGCTAAGAAGAAGAAGCAGAGACAGGGATTGTTCGTGAAGTCGATAATCAATCTGGAGACATAGTCTTACTGGAATAGAGCTAGGATGAACAACTAGGCTCTTTATAAATAGAAGCTATTAAGGAAACTACCATCAGACCAGTTACTCCTCCATAAAGGTATAGAGCCAAATTGAAGAAGCTAAGAAAAGAACAGTAGAAGATTCGCAAAATGGTCAAGAGGCTTAGAAGGAAAATAAAAAAAATCACAACAGGAAAGGTTCCGGACAATATCCATGAGATAGTAAATACGGCCATAAAAACAGAGTTATGTGAAGGTAAGGCTACAGGAAGTCAAACTGAGCCTATACCTACTCAAACAGTCATCACCCAAGAGGAACAACATGCAATTTTGGTAGACATAGCTACCCAGACAATGGATTTACCCTGTTATAGCATCGCTACTCAGACGGAGGTTTGGACCTCCCATAATAAAGAAATATAGACAAAACTCATCCCTTCTCATAGAATAAGCACTCAAACAAGCATACAAGCCAAAGACATCATGACACAGAATGACCCCATTATACTAAATGTTTAGGAAGAATTGGCACAAGCTCAGCTCACGATGGAACGATTTGAACAAGAAACTATTTCTTAGTAGAAATATCAAGAGCTGCAGAGACAACTTTGGGAAATGAATTCAATAGAAAGCAAGACTTTCGACAGATGGAGAAAGGAAAAAGAAAAAATAGAAAAGATCAATCTCAAACTAGATAGGTTCATAGGTCGAACAGACACCATCTGCTCACTATATACATATGTCTTGGCATGCATGTCTCCTACCACTAATTATGCCCTGTTTTTGTTAGAACAATACCTATTGTTAAAAATTAAAGCCATAAGAACTAGAAAACCAATTGAATTAAGAATAATTGAAGACTTTATAAATTTCTACAAACAAAATGGTGTAAAGGTTCAAAGGCTTGTTTGTGAATTTTACCTGCACAATTTTGTATTATAGAACGAGGTGGAAAAGAACCCTAAGCCTTTTGTGGGAGATGTTCAATTCCATCCCTTTAGCTCGTTTGTAGTTAACTAGCTTAAATGGTTTAAAGCTCATAACACATTCTAAAGACAAGAACATGGATTGGATCTTTTGGGTAAGAAGTGAACCCAAGCACCCTTTGTAAATGCTTTCCAACCATAAGAATCTGATGACAAGGGAAGGGGTGATTAAAATTTTGGGGCCTATTCATAAGGAGATTGTACAAAATAGAGTATCATATTTTCGCTCCATTCAAGAAATCTCTTTGGATGCATCCAAGCTCAGGTGGACAGTCTCCACTAGTAATGTGCAGGATAGGGAGCATTTTAATTATAGGAATTTTAAAATAGCTGTGGCACATTTTGTCACCTATAGAAAACTTATTTTGAGAGAAGGACCTTATTGGTTAAGTTGTCGGTTTAGCAGCCCCATCATTTGGTATCCTCCTGAAGGTTATCGAGTTATCTACAAATTACCTAAAGAGAAGGAAGGGCCCGCCTTTCCACTCCTAGCCCAACATCATGGTTTTAGACCAATTTTTGATGCTCCTTCTCCAGCCTACTCTTTAACTGCACTTCATCAGAATTACTTACTTTTCATGAGGACATGAAACAAGGTAAGTAGGGGAGTATGTTGAGTTATGAAATGGGTATGTATTGACTATTAATTTCATCACCTTTTTCCTCGTTTCTTACCTTTTTCATATATTAATATGCTAATATATTGATGGATTATGATAAGAAATTGATAAACTACTTGCAGTCAAGACTCAACTATCATAACTAACTTTTACTCCTATTTATGCAGAAAAATGACGAAAGGAATAGTTTGTGTTCCCTGATGATGGAGCAACATAAAACAGCAAATGAAGGATGAAATGCGTCGGTTGTGGACAGGGTTGAGGACGAATCAGGAAGATCAACATGAAATAGGAAAGGTGTCTGCAGATAGCAATCAGTTGCATATCCCTCAGGATCAGGACATCCTGAGGGATTGTGTTTACCTTTTACCCTTTTCTGACTATAAAAGAAAATGATTGTAGGAAGAAAGGGGACAAATCTCTATTATTTCAAATTGTAATTTTAATTTATAGAGTCGTGCTATTGGAGAATGCAATCATATTGTAATGCTACTAAAGTTCAATGATTAATATATAATTGAAGTTATTGTTCATCTGTATTCTCTGAAGTAGCTCTACAGTGTTCGTTGGTGGCTAAGGGCCCAACCTTTGGTGGATTAAATTTCTTCCTTGTGTTATATATTTCTGATTCTAGAAAGTTTGATTTGTTTGATAATTTCCCTATTTTTCGTGAGTTTATCTTATTCGCTAATTATTACTTTCCTGCATTGAAGCAATATATTTCCTTTACATGTTTTACAGCACTGTCATTGGATTCGATTTATGCTTATTCTAGATTCAATTATTTAGATAGTGATTCGTATTGGTTTAATCAACTGTAAGCATTTGGTTATTGCTATCGAACTCTCAGATTGCTATCATTTCCATTTGGATTTCTTTGTAGAGATTGAGTATGATTTAGATTAAATCAGCTAAGAAGAGATGAGTTATTTCTACTCTACTCTCGGTTGATGATATTATTAATTGAATTGCTTGTTTGAGATTTAATTATGATTTCAGCAGAGGTTTGAGTCTTGAATCTTAGATGTCATATTTCCTCTAATGATTGCAATTTGATTTTATTAGATGCATCTGTTTACTCTTGTATCAAAGGTCTATACTTCATTTTAAGAAACATTACTCTTTGGATTTATAGCATGCACATATTGTGTGCATTCTTGGAATAAAAGGACTTACCTGGGTTGATGATTAATGTGGAGTAATTAGGATTTTTAAAAGACACCTTTTATCAACCAATAGAAATATGTTGGAAGATTTCAAGAGTGAGATGTTGCAAACCCTTTCCCTACAAATGGACACTATGCACAACAAGAGAAGGCATGAGGAAGTAGAGAGATACTTAGCCATTTTTTACCCTAGATGCCTAAGGAGGCACCCTAGGAATGAATGTCCATTGAATTTGATTGAAGTCTACTCAGTCTGTGAAGAAAATCACTCCATGGGGATGTTCCCTTCTCTACATAGACTAAAAGCTGTGTATCAGAGAACTCAAGGGGTGACTAAACAGCTCTTCTACATAAACCAAAGGAGATGTCATGGGCCTTAGCCATACCAACAGGGCATACAAGGGTCATCCCATGCCTATTACAACCCTAGCTAGACCACATCCATTCCATTTTAGGCCCCCCCTACCCATCCTTCCTATTGTACACCTCCTTCTTGATCTTTTGCATCTTAGTACTATTCCTAGCTGACGAGCCAACCATTTTAGCTATATGCTCTACCACAACCTCAGTGGAATGCACCGCCCCAGGGGTGGAGGCCGCCATACAACAATTCTCTAGCTTTATTTCCTTGATCACCTACTCAACCATAGATTTTGCACCCCGCTCCACCTAAACAACCCCATATGCCTGCCGAGCCAAATCTGAATCCGAACAATAGATTAGCACATCAAGTGTATAGTGGAAAGACATCTTATCCTACATAGGCCATGGAGATTCAGGAAATCAACCTGAGATCTAGGATAATACTCCGAGACAACCAACCTATACCTCCACCTAGGGAGAGTGAGGAGGAAAGAGATTAAATCATTTGTAGAGTAAATCCACCACTCTTTCCTGAGAGATTAACTGAACCAATCCAACATACCACAGAAGAGAATGAAATTCTGGATGAACTGAAAAATATATGTGTCAAAATTCCACTTCTTGAAGCCATAAGGATGTACCTATTTACAACAAGTTGATTAAGGATAAATGATTCAAACATCTGGGCAGGTGAAAAAGAGACACCCCTGCCATTAATGTCATTGGACAATTGTCTTACTTAATGTCGGGGTATGTAATTTTCCCAAAGTATTTGGACCCTGGAAGCCCTGTAGTAGATGTGCACATTAATAGAGCCATTGTCCCACACACTTTGATTGATCTTAGGGCTTCCATTAATTTAATAACTAAGGACACCATGCTCAAGCTAAATCTACAAGGTTCATTGAGAAAGACCACAATAGTCTTGCAACTTGTAGACCATTTCATAGTGACCCCTAAGGGGATTATGGAGGATGTGATGGTCTCCATTAACTCTTGGGAGTACCCTGTAGACTTCCTAGTTCTCTAGCCTAAGTTCAAGCTTACCGGTTACCCTATCATCATTTGGAGTCCTTGGTTAGCTACTGTTGATGCCTACATCAGCTGCAGGGCTGGAAAGATGACTATAAAAAATGGGAATATGTCCAACCAGTTAGTCTTGTACCCTCCTTCTCATCCATCTCTAGCATATGACATACCTTTATGGCTGGAAGAGGAGGAAGAAGATGAAGTCTACTCATCCCAACTTTATACCTTAGAAACAACCATGGCAGGAGGACAATCGTATGAATATGATTTGATTGAACACACACTCCAAAGTCCAACTCCGAACACATTGTCCTTAGAGGAAGTAGTAAAGGAAACATAGAACAACCCCTAGATTGATCTATGATTATATGATTCAAACCCAACCCCTGTCAAAACCATAGAATTCGACCATGAGAGAACATGGAAAATCAACCCATCTCTTTCTGTACACCAAGAAGAAAAGTTGTGCAACATGCTAAAAGAAAATCTTGATGCCTTTGCTTAGAGTTACAAGTAAATTAACGGAGTTCACCCCTCAGTGTGTACTCACCACATATATATCAAAGAAGTTTGCAAACTAGTTTGACAATCCCAAAGGAGAATGAATCCAGCTCTCAAAGATATAGTCAAAGAAGAACTGTAAAGGTTGTTAGATGTAGGATTCATTTACCCTATCTTGGACAGTGAATGGGTCTCTCCTTTGGTGTTGGTTCCAAAAAAAAATGGGAAGTGGATGATTTGAGTCGTTTAAAGAGAGTTAAACAAAGCAACAAAGAAGGACCATTTCCTTCTACCTTTCATTGACCAAGTGCTAGATGGCCCGGTAGGGAAAAAGTTTTTCTCTTTCCTAGATGGGTCCAACACGTACAATCAAATCCAGATCAGCCCGAAAGACAAAGATAAAACCACCTTCACTTTTCCTATGGGAAGTTTCACTTATAGGGTCCTTCTTTTTTGCCTATGCAATGCCCCTACCACTTTCCAGAGAGCAGCCTTGGGTATCTTTGTCGAGCTAGTCCATGATGTAGTAGAAATATATATGGATGATTTTACACCCTATGGGTGTGATTTCTAGGAGGCTATGTC
>APFE031432221.1:17188-60626 GCA_000404065.3 Pinus taeda | reverse complement strand
GTCAAAACTGGACCATACTGAAAACCCAGTGCAGAGGGTGAGATGCATATCACCTTCCCAGTGTACAAGGTGCGATGCATACTGAATTACTCCTCTGTAGGGTGCGATGGTCGGGAATGGACGAATGGCAGGGACAAAATGCGAGGTGGAAGATCACGAAATCTTCCAGAAGCTTCCCCTCTAACACTTGCCTCTCTGTTCTCGACCAGGGATGAGTAAGAGATCATCATTCTCCAAGTGGAAGTAGGAACTATCAGAGAGAGGACACTAATCAAGACCCTAGAAGATGACTCATCTCCCTATAATCATCTTTATATGGATCCCTCATCACATAGATCTAGGAGGCTGGAATTTTTTATCTTATAGAGAAGTGGTGTTGGTTTTCTGGCGTATATTCATAGTGTTGGGTGATCTAAGCCTTGCTTGAGGTGAAGAAGGGCTTTCTAGCTGGAGGATGATGCTGGGTCAGAACATATCGTTGTAATCCTCTTGCTACTTTTCATCTTAATAAAGCTATTCAAGTTTCCCTCCATATTCTTCTATACTTGTTTATATATGCATTTGTATGGTTAACACACATCTGGTCCTGTGTTATTTATGAATATAGATCTTTGTTCTTCGATAGTAGTATGTTGTTGTGATTCCATAGGTGCTCCTTGAAGCTGGACAGACAAAGAAGAATTTTCAAAGCTCTATCACAAAGGAGACGAAATCAAGCGCAAGACTAAGGTTGGTCTCCTTGGTTTCTCTCTTGTCTATTTTCATAAAGGAAAATGAAAGTAGAGTTTACTTGTTTGCTTCTAAGATAGCTACTAGTCTTAGTGGGAATAGCAGCATCTGAGTGGACACTATTCCCGGTAACAAAATGGCAACTCCGCTGGGGAGCGACTAGATTGTTTGTTAGCCTATCTATCTTTGTTTCTTCTATAAACTTATAGACAGAGCCTGAAGCCAAGGCAGCTAGCCTTCGAACTACATTTGTTATACAAATGCAAAGTGGATCAATGTTGCTTCAGTCTATCTCTGGGTTTTTTTTATGAATTAAACAGTCGATCTGCAAACAGTCTAATTTCCCTAAGTGGTGGCTCTAGTAACCTCTTTAGATCACCCCTGTGTTTTACATATACTGAACATTACTTACTCAGCCTAAATCCCTGAACTGAATTGCAAACTATGAGTAAAAACTCGTTTAAAGTCTCACATTGGTACCATCGCACCCTGCCTTCAAGGCAGACTGTATGCATCGCACTTCCCGAGTTCAGTAGGTGCGCTACATACTGAATTAACAGTGTGACAGGTGCGATGGTCAGGGAAGGTTAACTTTACCTTCAAACTATGGTTTTTCCTCACTGTTTTCAGTCCTATTTAGGAGTTTTGTTGTCTGTAGTCAGTGTATCTCTGTGAAAACCCCCTTCTCTTGCATTATTCTACCTCCTTAGTGCAAAGAACTATAAATGTTTTTATGTATTGTGCGTCATTTTCAGTTCTCTTTTGCAAAAAAGTAGCATAGTCGAACTCTCGTTTCTTGATCTGAAAGTGTCGTAGCTATTGTTTTCAGTTTTAGAAGACAATCCCATTGTTTATGATAGTCGATTATACAGTTACTATTGCATATGATTTGAATTAATATTTTTTAAAGTGTCAAAAAGCAATTTTCATTTCGAAATCGCAAAGTGTCTCTCTTACCTTCACTTCATTTTTAAAAGAAATTTGTTGAGTACTGTCGCTTTGAAAATAATTCAGATTTTCACATAGCTTTTTTATCATCATTCACACATTAAGAAGGCTGAAAACAAATACATGCATGTGCATTTTTATTTTGACTGCTTGGTTTGATTTAGGACAGTGAATTTAGCGCATGCTCTGTGCTCTTTGCAGAAAGATTCTTAACTTTCTTTTCTTAGTAGCTAGGATTTTCATTGCCGAAAGAAGATTAAACATTTATTTATCATCTTGGACTACATTTTAGGAATTATATACACATCACATGGTGAACCTGAAAGGAAAATTTTTAAGCAAGATCAACTTAAAATAAATTTAATGAATCTAACAACGCTTTGGAACCTAATGGACAACATCTAGAGGTCTAGGCTAGAGACGTATTCTGGCGTCGTAAAACCTAGCAACTATTGTTTTCATTGTTGGTTTGGTGATTCCTCCACTTTCAGACGACAAGTGCCAGTACGGGTTTGTGCTCCCACGTATCATCGAGTATATTTTGGGAGACCACAATAGGCTACATCCTTTATCCTTAGGAAGCCGTGTCTTCCGCCCTATCGATCGCAATGCGCTGAACACAACATTCGGGAAGATTGACTGCCATACCGTAAAAAGTATTCTATAGTTTTACGATTGGTTTGGTAATCCTCTCTGCCTAGATCTCCAGAGAGGTCAATTTTTCTCATTTTCAGACTCCTTAAAGGAAAAGGTCCTCTGAGAACTTATCACTTCAGGCTTGATAAAAATTGAAGGCGACTAGAGTCATCTTTTTTTTTCTCGACTCTTTAAAATTGAAAAAAAAAGTTGTGTCAAAGCATCTAAAATTAATTTAATTCAAAAAACATTTTTCCCTTTTAATTTGAGTTGATCAAGTAATCCGCAATTGTGGAAGAAAGTCAATCAAAACCCCGTCGTTCGCGGAGACTTACGAGTCAACCATCATTGAATCTGGAAGCGAAACCATTCCGGACGAAGAAAACTCATTCAATTGGATCAAAGTCCCCTAGGTTGGTTGGAGCAAGCACTCCAACATCCTCAAAGACTCCGGTTACTCCGAACATTTCTGGTATCCCTGCCTCTATAGAAGAAATTCCTCAACAACAAAAGGACATTACAACTGATCCTAGTGTCATGGTTAACACTTCTATTCCTAAACTAACTCCGTCTATAGCCGATTCGGAAGGTGTTACTCCCCAACTGTCTATTGCTACAGAACTTACATCTTCTTCAGCACCAAAAATATTTTACGGACGTAACGGTCTGCCTCTTCCTCCTAGATTGATTGCCATAGAAGAGATTGTGGAAGATCCTCCATCTAGCACTCCAACGCAACTTGGAGCTAGGATTGCCCTGTATCCTCTCCATCATAAGATATTCACCCGCCATCGAAAGTTCCTGAAGAATCGCTGAGGAATCTTTTTGATATGCTTAATATGTCTGAACAACCGTCAACATCAAGGACTGTGTTACCCAACATAGTAACAACAGAAGCTCCTTTTGCTATTCCGACAATGTTCACCGGTGTGCCATCTGTCCCAACCAGCTTTCAATCGCTGGATGGATTCCATCTAAGGGCTATTTCGACAGTATGGACTATTCTCGTTTGTTCATGCAGAATTATATCTGGAATCTCTTACGTTGAGTCTCAACAAATTGATCTGTCACAAGGTCAATTTGGGCAAACTGGTCCCCAAAGGCAAATCATTCCTTTGAGTATTGGATTACCATCGTATGGAGGGCCATATACCCTTTCATTGCCTTCCTTGGAGGGACAAGCATGCATGAGTTCACAACAAAATTTGGGTTATGCTGGAATCACAACTAGCGGTTGGGTGCCAATCCTACCTCAACAACCAAGGGTTGTATGCTCAATACAACAAAGTTTACCTATGACAAATATCCCCACTACACCAGCTATTATGGCAGTATCACAAGTACAAGCGTCACTAGTTGTATGCCAACCTCAAATTTCGCAGGTTGTAATGCAACAATCTCTTGTACCTACGACACAACCGCAATCACCAAGTAGTGGAATAGCACAGGTTCAAACGGGGAACACCAACCCCCATCTTGGTCAAACAGTCAGTACTGGACAACAACCCATGACATCACAACCATGGCGGGTGCAATACCAACAACCACAATTCCAGCAGGCTTACCAAGGATATGAGCAACAAGTCTTTCCAAGTAATGGGCAGCCGTATCAACCATATCATAATGGTTATGCCCATCAACCTCACCAAAGTTACCAACATCAAATGCATTACGCTGGTATGCAAAGACCGATGGCTCAAACAATTCGATCTTATCCTGGGTATGCTCAGCCAAGCCTGAACCAACAATTGCCTTTTGTAGCAACTTTAGAGTTACCGGATCTAAGTCAACTAATGAACAATCCAATTGCCTACGCCCCCTGGTGGCCGACGATTCCGCATAAACTTCCGTTTGATATTCCTAAATTTAATGGAAATTTGGGCGAAGACCCATCGAATTATTTGATGACTTTTCATCTATGGTGTTCATCAAACACTCTCAATGATGATTCGATTCGGCTTTGCCTCTCTTAGCACACGTTAACTGGTCCGGCAGCAAAGTGGTATATCAAACTGCCTAGAGCTTCGTTTGATAACTTCGGTACCCTAGCCACAACCTTTTTAACCCATTTTCAATTACTTATAAGGTACGAAACAGGAACTGAGCTACTTACCAGTTTCAAGCAAACGACAGCCACTCACATATCCGATCATATTCATGAGTGGTGACGCCGTCGTAGAATGGTAAATACGTATGTTCCTGATTAGCCATTGGCTGAATGGTTTATTAAGTCGTTGTTACCCGCTATTATAGAAGATGTGGCAAAGGGAGGAGTCGTCATTGAAGAGCAAGTTATTGCTCATGCACAATATCTAGACTTGATTTATACTCAGTCTCGCATGCTCTACGATAAAATCCTTGATGCTCCTAGACCAGAATTTTCCATTCCTCCACCTCCTAAACCAAACAATGACTCTCATGCTAGCGATGGTGTGATAGGTATGATGAGCACTAAAACTGCAAAGGCTACATTGAAAAAGGCCCGCACGGTTTCGAGTCAAAATGCAAATGAGGAACTTCTAGCCTTGGAAGTAAATGTCGTGTGGACAGACAAAGGAAAAGAACCCAAGCAACCACGGGCCAAGAAGAAAAAACAAGGGAAGAAGAAAAACTAGGAGGACTCATCTCCTAAAAAATCTTCTGGGAACCCTTCTGCGATTAGGAAACCAAAAACTCCGTGTCATATATGTGACGAGGACCACTGGACCAATGAGTGTCCATATAAAGAAGAACTTAGAAAATCTTTGAAAAGTTCAAAAACCTCGGCTGTATTGACTGATCCATTTCCAAACCTAGGGACAAATCTGGTTGCTAGCAAAAATGCTTCCCCATCCCAGGTGCCAATGTTGTCAGTTTCAAAGCAACTAAATGACGCTCTCATATCAACAAGGAGTAAATATTACGAGAATCCACAGATGTTGAACAACAAGGATAATGATCAACCTAGTAGTTCAACAACAACTTCAACCGAAGTTGTGCCACCCATCATTCCTGAATTAACAATAAAACCGTGAAAGGGAGTAGTACACACATTTAGCCCTCGTGCCCGAGCAGCACAACACTATAATATAGTGGAGTATTTAGCCCAATCACCCTCTGTGATGTCGACCCTTGAGGTACTGCAAAATTTCCCCTCCCAAAAGCAGGCTTTATTATCAGCAATAGGTGGGATTGACCCAACGGATTCCAATCTTGTATCCTTTAAGCAAAAAGGATACGACCCTCAGTTACTAGCTCAGCTAGCTTTCCTAAATGAAAGCCCTCAACAAAACTATTCATAGAACAATTATTGATGAGGGGGCATCCACATGTATCATGTCGATGAGTTGCTGGAAAACTCTAGGGTCTCCATCCTTGTCATGATCGTCGATGACATTCAAAGCATTTGATGGATGAACATACACCCCGTATGGAATATTAAGTAACTTGCAAGTCGAACTAGGAGGCAAAACAATAGAAATTGATGTTCAAGTCATCAACGGAAACTTCGATTACAACATCCTACTGGGAAGTCTCTGCATATATGCCATGGCAGCTGTTGTGTCAACCTACTTTATGAAAATTGCATTTCCTTCCCAAGGAGGAATTACAATCATCGACCAACAAACGTTTCTCCCCAACAGTTCGCAAGTTATGGGAAGCATTCCGATCATCCATGGAATCCCTAGCACGCTTCACAATATCGGAGTAGGCCTACTAAAAGACCCTACATTAATGGGAACTTTTACCCTACCGCCTCTTACAAATTTGGCCGAAGTGGCTAATTTAGGAACCTGCAATATGATATCTTCCATTCAAAAGATGTCAGAAAATGATGTTAAAATGGATCATCTGCAAGTTTTTCCTCTAACCCCACTGGAAATATTATAGAAATCAATGTTTTCAGCATGGGAGGCAAACTCGCGTCAACGCTCATCAAGCGTTTGGATATAGAGGTCTAAGGAATATTGCACCCCTTCAGATCCTTGGTCGCGAGTACACTCTACAGACGAAGGAATCATTCAATCAATGATGATTGACGGGGCACCATGGGAAGATTACCACCATCATTCCCATCTTCTGAACTAGAAAGAAGATAATTCTGGTAACCTACACCATCCTTCAGTATTTCACTTTCTGGTGAATACTGTAAATACGGTGGATTCCGAGAGAAACCTATCCAATATTGAAGAGACTACTGCCATAAATATCTCCACCAAAACAG
The DNA here is from genome assembly GCA_000404065.3 of Pinus taeda. Taxonomy (NCBI): domain Eukaryota; kingdom Viridiplantae; phylum Streptophyta; class Pinopsida; order Pinales; family Pinaceae; genus Pinus; species Pinus taeda. The sequence continues at coordinate 54,109 of APFE031432221.1, read as the reverse complement.
ATGTTGTAGAGAATATTCATGTTGGCAAATCTTGTTCTTCTTCAAAACTGGAAATATATAGCGCTCTCTTTCACGAGTTTAGAGATGTCTTTTCTTGGTCATATGATGAAATGCCAGGTATTGACTCGAGCATAGTTGAACACGAAATTAAGATGTATCCAGATGTCAAACTGGTACGATAGTGGCTACGGCAGGTGCACCCCAAGAAAGTCGTTGCCATCAAGGAGGAAGTTGAAAAACTCCTCCATGCTGGTTTCATTTACCCCATTCCTCTGATCGATTGGGTATCAAATATTGTTCCTGTGATGAAAAAACAAGGAACGATTAGAGTGTGCGTCGATTACAGGGATGTAAATCAAGCTTGTTCGAAGGACAACTACCCTACACCCTTTATTGACCAGATAATTGATGAGTGCACCAGATGCAAAATATTTTCATTTATGGATGGATTTTCCAGGTATAATCAAATAAATATCTGCCCACAGGACCAGTCAAAGACTGCATTCATCTGTCCGTGGGGCACATTCGCATATCGCAAGCTACCCTTTGGTTTAAAGAACGCAGGGACAAATTTTCAGAGAGAAATGAACTATGCTTTCCATGACATCAAAAACACCGTTCAACGATATCTCGATGATCTCCCAGCTCATTTGCGAAAGAGGACTGATCATCCATACCATTTGAGAGCGATATTTCTACGTTGCTGACACTACAAGATACAACTCAATCCGCACAAATGTGTGTTTTGTGTCACTTCTGGTCATTTACTTGGCTTCATAGTCTCAAAGGATGGGATTCATCTCGACCCTTGCAAGGTTCAGGCAATCATCGATTTACCTCCACCTTCAAACTTGCTTCAGATTTAGAAGCTCCAAGGGAAAGCAAACTTCCTTAGGAGGTTCATTCCAAATTACACCGAACTAGCTAAAGGTTATACTCGTCTATTGAAAAAAGAAGTACCCTTCGTTTGGGATCAGGTCGCACAAGCTTCCTTTGATGCTTTAAAGTAATATCTAATACAAGCGTCATTAATGTATGCTCCTGATTATCAAAAAGACTTTAACCTGTATCTGGCTGCCGCAGATACAACCATAGCAATGGTTTTAGTTCAAGAAGACAATGGAATTGAACATCCTATATATTATTTAATCTGAAACTTAAATGATACGGAAATGAAATACTCCTACGTTGAAAAGCTCACCCTCGCAGTTGTTCAAGTGATACAGAGATTTCGACACTACGTCCTCTTTAGAAAAACTACCATTTTATCAGATTGCCACCCCATGACTTATATATTGTCGCGACAGTTACTCGGGGGCAAATATTCAAAATGGATAGCAATTCTATAAGAGTATGATCTGGAATTCAAAAAATACAAATCAAAGAAAGCCTTGGTATTCGTGGAGTTACTATGCGATCTCCCATCATCGTCCAATGATGAAACATCTGAAGAAGAAATCGTGGATGAAAATTTGTTTCTGATATCTTCAAGCGATCTGTGGTACGAAGATATAATCATCTATCTCCAGACACAAACATATAGGTCTAATACCTCACGCTCCGAACAACGACGTATTTGATACCAAGCGAAAGACTACGTGATCATCGGTGATACTCTTTACCGTCGTGGTATCCATACAGTTCTGCGGAGGTGCCTCGCCCATGAGGAGGCCAAAAAAGTCCTGAATGATTGTCATTCAGGCACATGTGGGGGACATCAATCTGGTTATGCCACGGCGCAAAAAAATTTGTGAGCAGGATACTTCTGGCCAACAATGTTCAAAGATTGCATAACCGCAGTCAGAAGTTGTCATGCTTGCCAAATTTTCGATAGCAAAACTAGAAGACCACCCGCAGCGCTGCAACCAGTAGTAGCTATTGGGCCATTCGCCAAATGGAGCATAGATTTCATGACATGTAACCCCACATCGGCTAGGGGGCATGGGTATATCATAGTCGCAGTAGACTATTTTACCAAATGGGCCGAGGCGATGCCTACATTAAACAACAGCGGTGAAATGGCTGCCCTTTTCTTTTTTAATCACGTAGTCTATAGATTCAGTGTTCCACAGCCCATAGTCACAGATCATGGATCACATTTTCGCAATCACATGATGGTTGAGCTGGCTGCTAAATTAGGACTGTCCCACGACAGCTCTACTCTATATTATCTGCAAGCTAACGAACAGGTTGATGCAATCAACAAGGTCTTAAAGCGCATGTTGCAAAGGATGATCGGAGTCCACAAATGGGATTGGAAACTAATCCTGTACTCGGCCTTGTGGGCATACCGGACATCGGTAAGAAATGCAATCGGATTCACACCTTTTCAACTTGTCTACAGTCTGGAAGAAATCTTACCTGTTCAATGTGAAATCTCATCCCTCAAACTCGCAGTCGACCTTCTGCCTGGAACCTCAGAAGAAGAGACTCATTTCTTGGAACTAATCCAATTGGATGAAACCCGTCGTGATGCAGCTTCAGCTAATGAAGCTCATAAGAAACGAGTCAAAGCATAGTTCAACAGGAATGTCAAACCTCGCGTCTTCTCAGAAGGTGACCTGGTATTACTTTACGACCAGGAATCCGATAAGTTGGGAGCAGGGAAATTCAAATCGTTATGGATGGGTACCTGTATTGTTAAGCGAGTATTAGCAAAAGGAGCCTATGAGTTGATGGACTATGATGGGATTCCACTGGCGCAACCTCGCAACGGGTTGTACCTCAAGCATTACTATGCTTGATTTTGCGTAGTAATCCTCATGCTTTTGTTACATTTTTGTTTTCACCAAGAGCATTTATTTTGGCCAAGTAATCCTCTTTTTGCATTCGTTGCAGATGTCAAACCCACTGGAATTATTCGTTGGATATGTCGACGGAGCAAGTCGTAGTTCGTAGAACCTGTCTTCTGCAGCATGGGCCATTTTCAATCCCAGCGGCGAGTTAGTAAGTTTCAGAGGAGTGTATATTGGTCGGTCGACGAACAATATCACTGAGTACAATGCATTGATAGAACTCCTCTCTGATACCATCACATATGGCATATGCCGACTTGTCGTCAGGCTAGACTCATAGCTCGTCGTTCTACAACTCACCGACATCTATTCTCTACGAAATCCAACTATCTATCGCATGTTCCTAAGGGTAAAAAATTTGGAAATATAGTTCGATTTCATCCAATATCAACATATTTCCAGAATTTAAACACATTAACAGACTCATTGGCAAATCATGTGTTGGATAGACATTTGCGACATTTATAAAAAGAAGCATCACATCAATATATGTAGCAGGATCATGTAACTTAACCAAAATAAAGCTCCGAAAATCAAAAACATATTTCATAATTGTTTATAGTTTATACATAATGTTCTGTAACTAGGAAAAAACCAGTCAAATGACCCAAAACTCAAAATGCTAGGGGGCACCCTAGTCTAATGATGCTGGTGATAACAAGTCACCGCGTGTGCAATCATGCATAAAAGCCTGGTCCATCGACTCGGCACTCTAGTAGTATGTCGCTGCAACCGCAGAGGTAGCTCATCAATCCTCACATCCAGGATACCAAGGGTAAGACCCTTGATCTGGTCCTATAATGCTGAAAGGGTCTCAACCACATCAAGCTCGCGAAGGATAGCCCTCCCCACAACCTCTCCTGCTAGAGTGGCCGTTGGGTCTCTGCGGCGTACTGCCAGTCGAACTAGTCCAACATCTACATGAGCACATGAGTTTTGATTAGTCTTGATCATAAAAACATAAGAACATTATAAAGAACAATGAACAAAGATATGGTCAGAAGAATTACCCATGGCACCCCACTGCTCGCCAGCCGGCAACACCAAATCTGGATCACCCCGGAAATCCATACCAGCATATGGGAACCTGGCATAAACCATCTCCTGACGGTCAGACCAGTCAAAGAAAGTATCAGAAAAAGAAATTTTGGGCTGACCTACATGCCGAGACATGAGGTCAACCCATCTCTGCATCCGTGGTTCAGTCGGTGGAGGTAGGCCAAGTGAAATGTACTGCGGCTACATCAGTGGGATTCTCTCCAAGGCGAAAGCGGTCAAAATAGAACCATAACCAAATTTCTTGGATCTTCCGCTTTTCACCTTGGTAAATTGTTCTTTCATCATAGAGAGTACTGCATCACACTAGTTGAACACCTTCGGTTCAAGGCATTACAAAGCATATTACATGTAAGACCTGTTACCTATGTGAAGAGCAGAACTACTAGCCATTCTAGCAAAAGTGAACAGAATGGTCCGCAAGGGCCAGTCAGTGACATCTCGGATATTGATCTTCCCGTCCGTACTCAGCTGAGATCCTTCTCTGTAGAGCCGGTGAATGTATTCCCTCACGGACTCACCCCCACGGGCGGAGCCTGATAACGAGAGAGGGGCACCATGCCTCGATAAACCGATCAGAAAATAAATCTCTATGAAAGTCAAGGGGATCGATTTGCCCCTAATATGGAACACCTAGTTGCTAGGATCCCAGGCATTGAGGAAATATTGCAACAAATTGATTTGTTGCCTCATGCTAGAGATACAGAAAAACTTCAACTAGCCACAGTTCTACAATGCAGCTACTGTTCCCGGATCATGTAAAGCAACAGTGTCCTCTTCTTCATGCTCACATTCTCGCCATGTAACAACCATTTTTCTCTGATGAATCTCTGAAAAAAAAACAAGAGAAGTGTCAGGATCTTCATTTGGTAAAAAACAGGCAAAAATCCATGAGAAAACTGTGCAAAAACTTTCCTCCTTGTGCCCATCGCACCCCAGTAAGTGTATTGGGAGCGATGCATACTGACTAGTCAGTGAGAATACCAGTATGCATTATACCTTTCGATTAAGGAAGGGTGCAATGGTCCCAGGGCGAGTTCTTCAAACCCCAGAGGCTCAACAGAACAAGGAAACAAGCTCAGAATTCAAAATGAAAGGCATCCAATTGAAGAGCACAAGTTTAGCTCCTACCTGGTCCAAGAAGCGTCAGGAATCTTCCACAGAATCTCCCAGAATCAGCTGGTGAAAATCGGGACAGGGGGGGAAAGCACCTCCAGAGATCCAACAAACCAAATTCAAATGAAATGGTAAAATGAGAGGTAAAAGACACTTTTAATTTACCATGCACTTAATTCGAGTAAAATATTAGTGTTCTTAACTCACTTATCAAGAATATGTTTTCATTTCTAATCAGTTTGATGAAGAAAATGAACAAGTAGTACAATCCTTGAAAGAACAAAATGCTAATGGTGAATCAAAGACTCAATGACCATTATCGCGAGAAGTGTTACCGCAGTGTTCAAGCTCGTTAAAAAATAAACCCGCCACGAGCAGTTTTAGCGCATAGTTCAAGCTCGTTAAAAAATAAACATAATTCAAGAGCATATGTTTCCCCCAGCATTTAAGCTCATTAAAAAATGAACCGGTAAATAACCATTGTGAATGCCTTATCGCCAGCTTTTGAGCCTTGGTCGTGTTCTCATCATCACCTTCACTCTAATTTTAGCTGATCATTCATCCCCATATGATTGTTTACCCCTTCGAGAAACATCTGTGAAGAGTGATTCTATTAGCCATCCTTATGACACTGTCGTGATTGGAAAATTCCAAATCTTACCTAGAATCAGCTGCTATCTGAAGCCATCACTCGTTCCTTGAAAACGAGTCTCTTTTAAGCTCTTTTCAACTGACTCATAAAATATGAAAAGATTGCGAGCGATTGGCCTCTCTGGCTCGTTAATGTCATCGGAAGTGCTATCCCCCTCTAGATTTTAATCTTTTTGGACCTGAGGGATTATTACATAAAAAGATCGAGCGCTTGTCTTCTTTGGCTCATTAAAACTATCGAAAATTCATCCCTTTTGTATTATTTTATGCTTTTTCGGACTTAAGGGATCACATGATGAAAAATAATCATTGGAGTCTCCTTTCCTTTCCTTTCAGACTCTCTAAAATTGAAAGGGACTGAGTTATCTTTGTCGTGAAACTCGTTAAAATTGAATAGTGACAAACTCGTCCAAAAGGATGAGAACGAATTTCACTGTCGCTAGGCTAGCTAAAATACAATGACAGGTTCGCCCGAAGGGCGCATTATAGAACAAGCATATGTTATGCTCCTCAATCTTGACAAAAATAAAGAGGTACTGGTTAGCAATGACTGGGGAAAATTGGGAAGAAAACTTGAAAAAGCTTTATTGGTAGCAAGTCGCTCTTGAACATGACACTTTCCTTCTGTATCCATGCTGGGTTCGGTTGTTCCATTCACTGGTCATCACCATTGGTCCATCACACCATCCATGTTTGGGGTTAACGCTACCAATCCATCATCAGTGTCACCGATATGTTCAAGAGAAGTCATTCAGACAATTCACTTGTGTCTCACCCACTACAATACATTCATGTTCCATGCCTTCATGATCACCACCCTGAACCCTGTATCATCAGGTTGTTTTCACCTCCAAAATAATTTGCTTCGTTCCGTGTCGTTGATGCGGGATTCATTAAGGCCCTCCTGTGACGGGTCGCTTCTTGTCGACATCAGCTCATTATCCAAGAAGTTGACTTAGGAACAACCGTTTCAGTACTTTGAAGCTTGCATGCCTCAATGGCAAGTTTCTCACTTTCGGCGATAGGTTTACATCAATGGCCTTCGACTGAGAGATTTTACGTGGTGTTCGACGGCAAGTCCTTTTTCACACCACGTGAATTGTACTGTAGTACCTTGAGGGTCATTGTCATTATTGGTGATTCCTCTCGTGCCTGTTAACAGCTTACATCATTGGCTAGTAATCAGGCGATGTCTTTCCATGTGCGACTCTAGAACATTTTTCACATGGATCGAATTGTACTCTGAGTGAAGATTGAACGAGTTTTGAAGACCCCAGATCTAGTTTCATCCATCCGGGCTGCGATATATTCAGGAATATAAAGACATCAAGAGTAAATCATTGCTGAACAGATGATCATCCAAATCAAGGGATGATGAGTCCAAATCATCAGTCTACCACACAGCCGATTGTCTGTCCTATGTACATGAAGATGAATTTATAAAGCTGAGCATGGGAATGCCCGCCTCAGCTAGGTCATGAAAACAATGTTGTCAAAATAATGTATTGTATTGTATCTTATTACAGGTCGCCTCCCAGCTCGAAAAAACTTCAGATCCTCATAGTAAAGCATTTCACCCGACATCAGAAAGATTAACGACCTCATGCTTTAGGGGGCAACTGTTATAGACATTTTTGGGCACTTCAACCCCAATCATAAATTTCCATAAATTAAGGGCTCCTAAGTCCCTAAAAGTGTTGCTTCACTGTGTAAAGGAACAAGGTCAGCTGATTACATCATCTCCCAGAAGTTCTCCACTAAAAATTGCTCATAAATGGTCAAAACTTGACCATACTGAAAACCCAGTGTAGAGGGTGCGATGCATATCACCTTCCTAGTGTACAAGGTGCGATGCATACTGGATTGCTCCTCCATAGGGTGCAATGGTCAGGAATGGACAAATGGCAAGGACAAAATGCGAGGTGGAAGATCATCGAATCTTCTAGAAGCTTCCCCTCTGACACTTGCCTTTCTGTTTTCGACCAGGGATGAGTAAGAGATCATCATTCTCCAAGTGGAAGCAAGAACTATCAGAGAGAGGACACTAATAAAGACCTCAGAAGATGAATCATCTCTCTATAATCATCTATTTATGGATCCCTCATCATAGAGATCCAGGAGGCTGGAATTTTGTATCTTATAGAGAGGTGCTATTGGTTTTCTGGTGTACATTCATAGTGTTGGGTGATCTAAGCTTTGCTTGAGGTGAAGCAGGGCTTTCTAGTGGAGGATGATGCTAGGTCATAACATATGGTTGTAATCCTCTTGCTACTTTTCATCTTAATAAAGCTATTCAAGTTTTCCTCCATATTCTTGTATACTTGTTTATATATGCATTTGTATGGTTAACACACATCTGGTCCTATGTTATTTATGAATATAAATCTTTGTTCTTTGATAGTAGTATGTTTTTTTGATTCCACAGGTGCTCCTTGAAGCTGGGCAAATGAAGAAGAAGCGGCAAAGCTCTATCAGGAAGGAGAGGAAATCAAGCGTAAGATGAAGGTTGGTCTCCTTAGTTCCCCTCTTGTCTATTTTCATAAAGGAAAATGAAAGTAGACTTTACTTGTTTGTTTCTAAGATAACTACCAGTCTTAGTGGGAATATCAGCATCCGAGTGGACACTATTCCCGGTAACAGTAAATGGACAATTATGTTCACTAGAGTTTCCAACATCGAAATCATTTATTTCTGCAGATCTCCAAAAATTCTTGGACAATCATTCAGATTTATTTGAGACTCTGAAAGGCCTCCCACCTATTCGTAATGATGCTATTCATTTGATTCCATGAATTGTTCCTCAAAACATCAAGCCTTTCAGATATCCCTATGCCCAAAAGAGTGAAATTCAATGTATGGTTGCAGAAATGCTAGAGGTTGGTTTAATTCAACCTAGTCAAAGTTATTTCTCTACTTCAGTAGTATCAGTGGGCAAGAAGGATGGCTCATGGGGAATGTGTCTTGATTATAGGGAGCTCAACATGCTCACTATTAAAGATAAATTTCCCATTCCTATCATTCATTAATTATTGGAAAAATTGCATGGATCAATTTACTTCACCAAGTTGGATCTTCATTCAGGATATCATGAAATCAAAATGAAGACTCAAGACATTCTAAGAACAACATCTAGAACTCATGAGGGTCATTATGAATTTTTGGTCATGCCTTTTGGCCTTACCAATGCACCTTCTACATTTCAGGGTATGATGAATTCCATTTTCAAAACCTTCCTTAGAAAATTTATGTTAGTATTTTTTGTTGATATACTAATCTACAACAAGTCTTGGAAGGATCATGTTCAACATGATGACAAGGTGCTCAAACTATTGGAGGAGAAACAATTATATGCATAAATCTCCAAATGTTTCTTTAGAGTACAAGAGTTGGAATATCTTGGTCATATTGTATCTCATGAATATATGAAGGTAGAACCTAGCAAAATTAAAGCCATTACAGAATGGAAAACCCCCACATCCATAAAGCATCTGCGAGGATTCCTCGGGTTGATAGGGTATTATGGTAAGTTTGTTAAGAATTATGGGAGAATAGCAGCACCTCTAACAAAATTATTGAAGAAAGATGCATTTTCATGGATTCTAGAAGGAAATAGGGCCTTTAAACATCTTAAAGAGGAAATGTTCCAATCATCGGTCTTAGCTATGTTAGACTTCACAAAAACATTTATTTTCGAATGTGATGCCTCACGAAATGGAATTGGTGTTATTTTAATGCAAGAAGAAAGACCCATTTCTTTCGAAAGTCATCCAATCAAAGGAAAGTATTTACACAAATCTATTTATGAGAAGGAAATGTTGGCAATACTACATGCACTTAAGAAATGGTGACCCTACCTAATGGGAAGACACTTCAAGGTAAAAACGGATCATGATAGCCTTAAATACTTTTTAGAACAAAGATTATCTTCAAAAGAGCAGCAAAAATGGGTCACAAAGATGTTGGGTTATTCTTATGGCTACAACCATATAAACAAATGTCCCTCAAGCAAGCTAAGAAGGATAATAAATTATTACCAAAGGATTATGGCTTGTACAAGGTGTTGCAAAACATTGGTACTATGGCATACAAAATTGAGCTTCTTGCAGCTTCCTGAGTGCACCAAATATTCCATGTTTCATGCTTAAAGAAGTTTATAGGTGACAAGCTCCTAGTTCAAACAATATTTCCAAAACTTGATGAGGAAGGAAAAATCATATTCGAACCTAAATCAGTCATAGAAACAAGAACTTGATAGCTTCGAAATTGATCAATTTCAGAGTATCTCATCATGTGGAAGAAATTACCCACTGAATATTCCACATTGGAGGGTGAGAAGTTTATATAGAAGCATCCAAATATACTCAAACATTGAGAGAATTTTTTTTTGAAGGAGATGGCCATGTCAGGTCCCAATAATACTAGTGATTCCCCCATTATATTGTCATTGTAGCCCTTATTGTTATTGTTGTGTCCCTGTTGTCCCCATATTTTTATTATTTTGACCCATAGAAGCCCACTATTGTTATTGTTGAGCCCTTATATTATTATTGTTATGTCGACTTTTATTATATTGGGACCCCTTAAACTCCTATATATAGAAAGGAGGTTTCATCATTTGTATCATCCAAGAATTGTTCATTTGTGCAATGTAAAGGAGGTTTCCCCTTGAAAAAGTTGATTTTGAAGTTGTTGATATATATTTTCTTCTATTTTGTGAGCTGATTACATAGCACGCACAGGTCTTTCTCCACAGCAATTGACTCTTGGAATTTTTCCAAAAGTGGTGGTTTCGCAACTCACTTGACAAACTACGTAATGTTATTCAGAAGTGCATACATGCAATATTCAACCGTGATGGGGTCATGAGGTTTGGTGTCTACTGTGAACTTGTTCAAGATACGGCTAAACCTCTGGTTTAAATATTTAAATTTTTCTTCATTCTCCTTCTTGAGACTACCCAAATATTTTAGCAACATGGAAAGGGTTTTCTCTTCAGCAAACTTCTCAATGCAAATTCTCTTGAACACCCGCCAGTTCTGAATGGAGTTCAGAGGAAGCCTGTGGTACCATACAACTACTCTGCCATCCAAGGTACATGGAAACAATCTAAATGCAACATCATCATAATGTAGCTTGAGTGTCTGTATATGCAGGTAGAACATGTCTAAGTGATCTTCTACATTGAATGTATTGTCAGGGTCATACTTCGTTAACAACTTCTTTTCATGTCTTGGCATCTCATGTAAGACACATGGGAGTGCCAATGGGCCCTGGGTCTTCCATTCTATATTTTGGTCAAACATGTTGTCCTCTTTTTCATCCTCCTCTTATTCTTTTGAATGTAACGGTTCTACCCCTGAATCTGTTGGTTCACCTCTGCTGCTACCTCCTACACTGCTTCTGCCAGAACCTGAGCGTAAGAGTAAGAGGTTATCTTCTTCTCCCTCTCTGAAGACTGTAGGTTCCTCTTCATTATCAACAATTTTTCCAGATCTTTAAGAGTAGCGAGGATTGCTTCTTCCATAGACGAGACTACCAATCCTATGGGAGTAGTCATTTGCTTCTTCTGTGTACTCCTGGAGTCAATGTGACAACTTTAAAAAATTGACGAATGATGTGACGGACATTGTAGATGTGATGATAAGTGTGTACTCCTGGATTCAATGTGACAAATTTAAAAAATTGACAAGTGATGTGACGAACATTGTAGATGTGATGAGACAAAATTTCTTGTTCGGGTCTGGGAGGTGAGGAATAAGCAACTTCAGACTTGTGTGTGGGGGAGAGGAATTTCATGTTAACGCCTTGACCATATGATAGGTAAGTGGGGTTGGTAGGACATTCATCCATAAAGTATTACTGTCCCTCATTCTAGTGCAAGAAATGTTGATGGTGTTAGATCCGCCAACATTCAGGGGATCTCCTAGGTATGAAGTCCCAACTACACCTCACACCATTTGGTGTAGGAGTCCCATCAGTATGATGGCCCAGTTACCATTATCTTAGAGATTTCCCTTAGCTATTGTTGTTTATTACATGAGAGTGTTATGTTCATATCTTCAAAAAGTGAGTTGAGTATGCCTAGTGAGTTGATATTGTAGCTTATATCTAGGTTCTTGGACTGTAAGGGGAGAGAGCAAAGTGAACCTCTAGATGAGAGGTAGTAGTACTAACTAGGGAGAGACGCACACAAACCAACAAGGTTATGACCACCATCTAGCAGAGTAGTCCACAGTGGATGCACTAGTGACTGAAACCAAAGTACAAGAGAAAACATGTACACCATCTAGTAGAGTAGTACACACAGAGGCGACTATTGTTATAAGCGAGAAAACAAGAATGGTTTGTCTAATGTCCTCAGGAGTAGTCCACATAGATGAGATAACAGTGATAAATAATACAACACATCTTGGACAATGTAAGTACTAAAATGGCTAAAGTAGTTCAACTATCTTAGTATAGTTTAAACAAACATGCATTACAAATGTCTAAATGGTAGTCTTATAAACATCTACAAAAGATGTGTGAAAATGTGCTTGCCTTAACAAGCTTCTTAATTAAGCAAAAGTCCTAGGACATATTTGTACACCATACATCACTAGTCCTAGTAGTGGGACATTGGAGCCACTCCTCGCTCCTCAAAGAACTGACTACAGACTCTCAAGGCTATGTGGGATGACCTAAGGTGAAAATTCCTTGCTCATACAATGGGAGGGGAATATATAGCCAAGGGTGATGCTTGAGCCTTGTGACTAATTTAACTTCCCATGACTTTTCAACTGACATGACTCTTCGACTTCTTGTGTGCATCCATTGGACTTCACTTCACATTACATTCAATTACAATGGATATGGCCCATAATGGTGATGTGGTCGAGACAACTCATGAAACAACATGACATGACACTACTAACATGTACTAGATGACTTTGGTGTCCATGTGAATCTATTGCATTGCTAAGTGATGGATGTACTCTTGGTGTGCTTTGTCTTCTCCTCCACATGGCATAGTGTTGTGGGGTATTTGATGGCCTTGGTCTTGCTTGATGGTTCAGTGAATATGTTCCTTTTGCTTGTTGCCTGATATGCTTGGTATGTCCATCCAGTTGCAAGAGCGTCTTATAGCATGTGCACTCCTTCTTCATCCCGTTTGACATCTCACTATGATCTACAAGTGTACCTATTCCTGCAATTCACTCATGACGAGATGAGATCAAATCCAAAACCTCCTTGTATAGCATGATGCAATGTTATCATGTTTCAGGTGACAGGGAGGGAGGAGAACTCACTAAGACAATGAAGACATTATCTCAGGATATAATGAGGCATTCTGGGAGGACAACCTGAAGTGTCAGGAAAAACTACACATTGATCACTAGGAGCTAGAATTGCACATTGGAAGTCACCAATCTTAGCTGCAAGGTCAGACCCTAAGGGGGGGGCACCTCTACACAGTTTTCAGAGTGAGGATAGAGCAGGGCTATAGATGGACTATTGGGTAGTTCTACACGGTTTCCAAATGGAAGACAAAGCAAGGTTGTAGAGGGACCTAGTCAACATGACTGCATGATTTTTGGGCACACTGTAGGATAGGCAATAGGGGAACTATTAAACATGTCGGCACAATTTTTGGAGGCAGTGCAAAGCAATGTACCATGGGTTAACTTAGTAATTTTGCACAATTTCTGGGAATAATACAGAGCAAGGCAATAGAGGACTGGATAAGCATGTCTACCTATTTTTGGGGAGCACTGCAGAGCGATATCTTAGAGCAGTGCATGCTTACAGTTAACAGGAGGAATTTTGATGAATGTGCTTGAGAAATGTGCATTTCAGTTGGAAAAGGAGGCAGGTTTTGCTCAATTTTGAGAGGCATACATGCTGCTCAAATCCGGGATTGCAAAGTGCAGCTAAACTAGAGGAAAACCTCAATCACTACTCAGATCTGGGCAGCAGAGCAAGGTCACTAAAGCCTAATATTGTGCAATTCATCTCAGTTGGGATCTGGTGGAAGAGGGTTGTCCGGACAAATATATTTTTAGAAAAATGGCTAAGTGTTGAAAGCAAGTGGACTTGTGCAGACTAACATTGTGATCATACACTTAGCATACTTTATTACAAGACAACATAGACCACCATGACAATAAGATAGAACATGCCCCCAGTGAGACTGTCTTGGAGAAGAGAGCGATAGCCGCAACACTTCTGATAGACCTTTGGAGGACCGTGATGACACTTGCATGATAGTTCTTACAACTCTTTGTGTGTGTGCAATGGGTGTTCACATAACAAAGACAACCCAAACACAAAACGACAAATGTTAAAAATCTCCAAAATCATATCATAAGCATGACAATGCAATCAACATGTGGAAAGACGATCGTTGGTCAAACAAGAAAAAAGGTGAAAGACTCACAAGAGCTCGTGGGATGAGCTCGAATGTTTGCAATCATCAAAGGAAAAACCAATGAAGGCTCTAAAATTTGGATGCGGGCCAAAATTTTGGAGGGTGTTGCAGCCACTACAACACCTTCATTATTTGTGAATTGAGGAAAAACATATATGGTATATGTATGTATGAATATGGATGTAAATGCGAGATGTGCTATAAAGCTCAATAAAGGGTATGGATGTCATTTTGTTATATTTTTCATGTTGGTTTGATTTTAAGTAGGTTGATCATTATAAATACTACATCAAGCTAAGCTATAAAGCTTCATGGGAAGTATGTTTTTCTTTTTAGCAATCTTGTTGGTTGTAGGTATCATTGAACATTGAGAATGGTGTTCCCCTAAGAGGGATGGGTTTGTAAAAACCTCAGGTTAAAATATCATGTCATAAAGTTAATAATGGAAAAATAAGGCTGAGGTGATGGGACATGTATTCCAAGATGAATGTTGGGAGAAACATCCTAGTGGGCATTCATTTGGTCTATTATGGCTAAGGGAAATTTGAAAAAGAAATGGAAAACGATTTGAAAATGAAGGAGACATTAATTGACATTTTATTTATGAAAATAAAGGAGATTAGGAGAAAATAAAGGTGAAAAGTTGCAAGTTGCATGTGAGGAGGAAAATGAAGGAAACTAATGGAAAATGAAGAAAATAGAGGCCTCATTAATAAAAAAGTATTTTGTGGACTAGTTCATGGCTTTTGTCAATTTAGTTTTGGATTCATTTCTCTATTCTCGATCTCTCTCGTATTATTGCACAATTACATTTTTCTTAGACCACTCTCACATTAAAAAAAAGAAGTAAAATGAAGGAGAAGAAAGAAAATGGAAACACGGATCAAGAAAGGAAGATTTGGATCAAGTAGCTACAATGATATTTTTTGTAGGTGTTGAATTACATGTATGATTTCCTTGATAGTTTTCAAATGCATGGTATATGAATGCGTGTATTTGGTTCTCTTTTTATCATTGTCATGCCTTTTGCTTGGTGTGATAGTGGTTTTTAGTCTTGCATTTCCATTTATGGATAACCATGCTGAGATGGGCTTCTTTTACTTCATTGGGCTAGATTATTGGATGGTTTCAAAGATTAGTGTGGTGATCTTAAGAATATTCCCAAAGGCCTAGGAATCACTTGATTGGTAATCATGGGATACATGGTAAATCATGAGGGCAGAGATAAGAAAATTCCTCATGTTTTAGGCAGAGAGATACATAGACATCGATGTTCGTTTAGGGTCTAGAAATCCCTTGACCAGTGTATTGGGTGATTGCAGTAAAGCTTCTAGTGTATGTTTCTTTATTTTGGCCTAGGAATCCCTTGACCTGTAATGGAGAGATACATGGTAAAGCCTAGTTTTATAGATAAGGGTTTCAAGCCTAGGAATCGCTTGACCAATAATGGTGGGATACATGGTAAATCCTGAGGAAGTTGTGGTTGGTTTTGTTGTGAGTCCCACATTCATCCTTGGAATATGGAACTAGGGTGATTGGCTGAAAGAAATATTTGTTTTAGATGAATCTATGGTCAGATGGTAAGTGGAAGTCCTTGAGTTGGTTGGATTTTTCACATGTTAATAAAATCTATTTTCCTATTGTACTTCATGAGTAAATGTGCATTTTATTATGTGGCATTGATGTTTATTCTATCATTGTTATTTTCTTGTTTATATGTTGGTTATAGGCATGGTTTTATGATATACTTTGGTTATGGCTCTAATAATGCTTTGTTTAGTAATGAAATGCTAATGAATGTATGACTGAAGAGATGATAATGCCTCTATTGTGTGTGGGCATCAAACCTTCTTGACGACTCTTAGATAAGTATGAGGTCCCTATGTTTAGATGTTTTGATATGACTTGTACATCACATGTTTATGTTGTGTTTGATGAAATTCCTATAATGGTTAGGATGAATTCGGCTAGTTCTTAGTTCAAGTGTTTCATTAGAGGCCTTGTCTTCTTGTTGTTTATCATTTGTAAGAATTTCATCACATTTTGGTCATAGTCCTAAGTCCCAGGCCTAAAAAAGTGGCTAAACATTTGAGGTCACTGGCATAGAACTATTTGAAAGGGGCTATAGTCATATGGAGTCCTTCCTATGGGAGCGATTGGGGGCTTTCAGTCACATGGATGACTTGTTATGGGAGCAACAAGGAATTTTGGTTGGTTAAAAGGCAAATTAACTCAGGGGTCAGGCACCTGGAGTGGTTGGTTAGCCCCTGGGAGTCTTGTATGTCCCGAGGAAGGTCACTTTGGTTTTTGATCTGTCTATTCCACTTCCTTAAGTATACATGGGGAGTTGAATCATATCTAGTAACTCTTCATCACATGTTTACCACAATGGATTGGTTAGCTTAGTTAAATGTCGGAGGAGGTTGGTTACAAAAATGGACTACTATGATAAGCCTATTAACTTCTTGGAAGACAATGGGGAAAGGAGAATATTGTAAGGAAATAAGAATCCTATATCAGTGAGAATGGTTATAGTCATGGAGTAAAAGTGTAGTTGTTGGAAAGGACATGTATTGTTTGTAGTTAATATTTATAGTGATAATGGGAAGGATGTTTAGGATGATGAAGTCCTGAAGAGGTATCATGCTTGACAATAGTTTAAGGATGTGTTTTCAGTAGATATTTTAGAATTTCATCCTCATAGCGAAGTCGAATTTTTGATTAAGTTTATGCAAGAGCAAACACCAACATATAATTAACCATATAGGATGAGTAGTTCAGAGTTGGTGGAATTCAAGTTGCAACTTCAGTAGATTCTTGATAAAGGATGCATAAGGCCAAGTGTATCACATTGAGTTGTGCTGATATTTTTTGTAGAGAAAAAGCATGGTACTTTCAAGTTGCGCATTGATTATAGGCAGTTTAACAAGATGAATATGAGGAACATATATCCATTGCTACAGACTAATGACTTGTTTTATCAGTGGAAGTGAACATCAGTGTTATCAAAGATTGATATGAGATCAAGATATCATTAGGTGCACATCAAAGAAGAAGACATTTACAAGACTTCATTTCACATGAGGTATGCACATTATGACTTTGTGGTGGTTCTTTTTGGTCTTACTAATGCTCTAGCCACTTTCATATGTTTTATGAATAGTGTGTTGCATCCTTACATGGACATGTTTTTGATAGCATTTATTGATGATATATTGATATATTCCAAGAATGATTTAGAGCATGTAGAACACGTGACAACAATGGTGATATTGTTGAGAGATCATTAATTAAATTCAAATCCTAGAAAGTGCATTTTAATCCAGTCTCAAATTCATTACTTGGGAGATGTTGTTTCCAAGGAGGGCATATTAGTGAACCTAGAAAATATTAAACCTATCATGGAATGGCCAACTCCTAGCTATGTGGATGAGGCCATATCATTCATGAGAATAGCAATTTATTGTAGGAGGTTGATCAAGAACTTTTGGTATATTGGTTATCCTATTACATCGTTTCATAGGAAAGGGAATAAGTTTGAATGTACTGAGGAGTGTGCAACTAAGCTTTGAGTAGTTGAAGAATTTTCTTACAAATGCTCCAGTATTGAAGATTCCAAATTATGATAAGGAGTCTGTGGTATGTATGGATGTGTGCAAGGAAGGGCTTGGTGGGATCCTAATGCAAGAAGTTCAAGTGGTATTCTATGAGTCAAGGAAGCTAAATGAGTATGAGAAGAACAATGTGACTCATGATATTAATTTGGCAGTTATCATTCATGCATTGAAGATGTTGAGACATTTTTTTTGTAGGTAAGTATATCTAAATTACATTAACTAAACAATATGTACAATATTTACAACTAGGAAGTTCATCTATGCCTTAGGATAAGGAAACCAGAGATAAAAATCAAAATTTCTCTTCCCTTGAAGGGAGAAACCAGATATTATAACATCAAAATTGTTTCTCAAAAAAGTGTACCCATACAAAATTCCCTGGAGGGATGAGCCTCGCAATGTTTGGATAGTAACCTGTGGGGTGTTGGAAGTTTTGAATTGCAAAAAAAATGGTGGATCCTCACTCGTAATATTGGCACTTATGGGAAGAGAAGAAAGTAATATTTTCACTCGACACATGACATTGAAGAAAAACAAGGAGAGGGAACCAATATGAAGCTCATCAAGTGGTCAATGAGTAACACGCAATGATGTGAATCCAAAATAATGTTGTACTAGAGGCAACATGGGATAGAGAGCTTCCAAGAACCTACATTGAATTAGTAGCCGCTTGAACATCTTCCACAAAAAACACCCTTATGGGATCAACTGAGGTGGGAAGGGGGAGGATATTCAATCATCGGTGGGGGAGGGAAGGGAAATAAAGTAGGGATAGGAAATTTGTGAGAGGGTGGTGGGGATGAAATGAATAGAGTGGAATGTGTGAGAGAAACAATAGGGGAAGGGACATTGAGAGTGTATTCAAAATCCATGTCTCTGGACAAACATGTCATGGAGGATGATGTGTGGCTAAAGAGTGTGGATATCTCAACAATTTAGTTGGTGGCCTTGGATTTATCTTCTTCCTTTCCCTCCAACTTCCTATCTAGAAGGTTGCAAAGGGCCGAAAATGATGAACATCCATGGAGGGTATCCTCTTCTTCCATGGAAACCATTTTTTTACGAATTCCATCATGTATATTATGGTTAAACATAATATCAATGGAGTTGTCATCTAGGGTGGTTGGGGGTCACCTATGACCTTTGCCCCGAAATGGGTATCGACCTCTCCCAATATCACAACTAATGATTGGGATGCATGGAAAGAAAGACATAAGGATGATGTTATATGGATGAGTGAGGATAGCAGGAGTAGGAAACAATAATAAGAATATGAGGGAGGCGAGGCAATTGTGGGATAAAGGGCCTCAATCAACAAGATGATCTATGCATTTAAATGAGAAGGGAAAGGTGGGGTGATGGTGCCAGATGTTTTCCATGAGATGATGGATGCTTCCACATACAAGAAGCCATCATTTTGCCAGGGTGATCTCCCTTAGGTCACCCAAATCTAGGGGAATTATGTGGAGACATTATCTTCTTAGAAGGATATTTGTTTTGATGAGTGATCGTAGTGGGATGAGGTACTCGTTTCATCAACCCAATCTAAATTTCGTACAACGTATATGGTTGGCTACCATCAATCAATTTTATCTTGAGATGAAGTACATTAGGGCCAAGGAGAGCACAGTTACATATACTCTCAGTAGGAGAGTGTAGGTAAATCATATTTCAGCTTTGATCTGCAATGGGATAGTTGTACATGAGCATATCTTACATGTAGGGAAACATGGTGAGAATTTCAAGTAGTTGAAGCTAAGATTGCAATAACAGGGTGAAGGTGATAGGAATGACGAGTATCACCTCATGATAGATGGTCTGTGAGATACATGAACAAGATTTATGTGCTAGATAATAGTGAGCTCAAGAAGTTTATCTTGAACGAGTTTCATGTCAAGCCATATTGAGGCCTTTCAATATATTAGAAGACTTTGACATATGTTAAGAGTTTACCTCATTAACTGAACATGAATAAATATGTGGTTGAGTTTATTGAAATATGTTTGGACTATCACCAGGTGAATTGACAGTGTAAACATTGAAGTAGTTTGTTGCAACCAATTCTAATTCGAGAATGGAAATGGGAGGTCATTTCGACTGAATTCATTACAAGATTTTTTAGGAAACCAACGCAACATGATTCCATCATGGTTGTGGTTCACAGGTTAAGCAAGGTAGCTCACATCATTGTATTGAAGTCTACAAATTCAACCAGTGAGGTATCTCAGGTCTTCATCAAGGAGATAATGTGATTTCATCGTGTTCCAAAGAAGATCATATCAAACATAGATTCCAAGTTCACTTACAGGTTTTGGAAGGAGTTGTTTGTAGACCTAGGGATAGAGTTATCTTTCAACACAACTTATCATCTATAGATAGATGGACAAACATAGAGGGATAACAAGATTCTTGGGGATATGTTGACGATGTATGTCATGCATTAATAGTGGAAGTCATAGGAGTGCCTTCCACTAGTGGATTTTTCATAAACAATGGGTATCATGAATCCATTAGGATGCGTCCATTTGAGGCTCTTTATGGGAGTGTTGTAATACTCGTATTATTTGGAGTGATCCAATTAACATGGTGTTGATTGGAATTGATATGTTTTCTGAGACAGAGCATGAGATGTAAGTAATTGAGAGGAAATTAAAAACAACATGGGACCGACAAAAGACTTATGTACATTAGCATAAAGAAATGAAGGAGTTTCAATTTGGGGAGCAAGTGCTCTTACACATTGTTAGTGTAAAGATTTCACAAAGGTGTACCAAAAATGCTTCACTTAAGTCACTAGTGACAAGGGACCCTAACACTTAGATATGGGTGTTTACGCTTTAGATATGTAATAAAAAAAGAAGAAAATGCTATGGAAAAAAGATCATATGCAATCTAAAACATATAACAACAAGAAATAATTGATACAATAACCCAATATAAGAAGAATTTAAATGAATAATAATTTTATTAGAAAAAACCTATTGAAGGAGGCTTACAACAAGGGTATGCAAGTCTCCCTCCCTAGGATGGGTCCTTTGATGTCCTTGTGATTCAGTGATCTATTTATCTCTCTCAATATGCAAAAAACCCAAAAGCAAAATAGAACCCAAGTGGCAGCTCACATGCGAGAAGGCAATAGTGGTGACGATGATAGTGATCATGGTGATGAATGATTGGAAAACCCTCTTATTTATAAAAACGTATTGGGCTAAATTATAAATTGGACAATAATAAAATATTATTGACCAAATCAAGAGCTAACTGTTAAAAGCGCTTTATGATATTTTTTGGAGAGGGAAAATATATTCAAATTGGTCAAATATCTTTATTTATAAAATGGTTAAAGTAATTAACAAATGAAATTATTTATTACTCACTTTGCAAGGATTAAGAAAGGTGTGAATTTGAAATAATTTTTAAATAATGGTTTAACAATTATTCCAAAAATAAGAATAAGGAATAATAAATAAATAGTGATTTATTTAATTATTCCAAGGTGATTTAGTAAAATTGTGTTAAGAAATAATGATCAAATAATGATTTAATAATTATTTCTAGAGAAAACTAAATAAATAATTATTTACTCAATTATTATCATGGTTTTTTTTTTAAATAGAAATAATTTGATAAAAATTGTCTACTAAATTATTTCCTATGGTGAAACTAATTTTACTATGGTAAAAATCATCCTACATGGTGTATTTCGATCCACCTAGGTAGAAATGGCTAGGTGATCATTTTCTATGTGATAACATATTCTCCCTAGCATACAAGCATTTGGATAAAACCGTATGACCAAAATATGTTATAGGTTACACTTCCATGAGACACAAAAGTGGAGTAAGAAAGAGAGAAAGAGAGATAGTTGAAGCAATGCAAGGAATTTTGGAAAAATGGGGGGGGATGAGACCTACTAATATGATATAACACTCCTTTTATTTTGGAGTACATGATCTCAAATGAGGTGGCTGATGAATACCCATACCCACTAAGGTAACTGAGTACAAATAATAATGGTGTTCCCAGCAATGTTGGACTGGGCTACAAAGTACATGATACATGATACATGATATTCTAACATCAATGGGCCAAAATGTAATACAATGAATCCCATATGCATAAAGTGTATAGAAAGCAGAGGCTAAGATTGAATACAATAAGGTCGGATAATATGATTACATTAGACAAAATTCCCCTTAAACTGACATGGTGAGGGGGTATCACAACCAAAGAATCCCTGTTGCATAGGAAAGGACTCCAAAGATATGAATGGAGCATCTGAATGTGACGTCCGTGCTATTGGCAATGCAAATGGTGGAAGTGAAACCCATCAAATATGTGGAAATTCATGTGAGGTTGGATCATCATCTCTGACATACAAACATGTGGGCGATACCTAAAGTGCCACATCATCATGAGGTCTAGAATATCTCACACACAATTGGTAAATACTGGTACAAGCTGTTAGATCAATGGAAAATAAAATGTACAATTCTCGATCGTAAGATAATGAGCTACAGTCGAGCACAAGATAAACAACCAATTCAAAGGTAAATAATTATTCGCTTTGGTTGATCCAAGGAAATGAGAAATAATGAAATTTGGAACCAATGTACACAACACTCTAGAGCACTCTCCTTGAATGAATGTGTTGAAGTCGATAGAAGAGAGCTTGCTAGAGGTGAGGCGATGATGCATCCTCCACAAACGTGCGAGGGTCATAGAAAAAATATCTAATGGATTGACACTAGGGATGATGATGGAAGGAGCTAAGATGAGTGTTGAATTGAAAACCTCCCTATGTGAGAGCATGATAGGAATGGTTGACCCAGAACCGAGTAACTCAATTCTAGAGAGGATGTTTAATTACTGAGATAGAGGCATTTTAGAGACATATAAGTATAGCTCGAGGCCAAATTTGAACACAATGTGATGAATGAAACCCAAATATGTATGGAAAATTGCAACTGGTCTCAATGGGAATCAAAACAAAATCCATAGATGCAAGGGTGACTATTTTTATGCTCTGAACAAGGATGACTCGATGATGTTGACACATTCTGGGAGGCCCAAAGAGGAAAAAACATGAGTAAAATAGATTAATCATGATGAAAAATCAACAATTGGGTCAACTAGTGGAAAGATAAAGTGTGACCAGAGCATATGAAACTCATATGAAGAAATTTGATTTTAATAGGTGGCGAAGTGAGACCTCGTGGAAAAAATGGCTTCCTGGTGAAGTGTAAAAATACAAAAACAAAGAGAGACCCATTATAACACTTGATGAGATATTTCCAACATTGAAAATGGTTTGTCAAACCGAGCTATTTTGGTCGCAATGGGTTATGGGAAAAACTAAGTTTTTTTCCTATAAAAGGGATCCTTGCCCCCAAACCTAATTCATTTTCATAGTGAGTTGTTGGGGAATTTCGAGAACAATAGAATTCACTAAATCTTATGGAAAAAATAGCAAAAAAACTAACTGTTGGCATTCAATATGGGTGACTTTCGGGTTGGTGGCTTCACATGTCTAGAAAATGGCCTTAATGCTTCTTTGAAGGATGGTTCTTTGTGAAGAATCGTTAAAGGAAGGAATATAGGAATGAAATATTCGAGAATGTCTAGGATCATCCCTAACCACCAAGTCAAATATGAGGATTGAGTGGTAAGTGTGGCATCACACATAATAGAAATTTTGAAGATATGGTACTAAGCATCTACGATATATGATGTGTAGATGGCTTGTCAGAAAGGTCGGTAGGAAAAACTATCCAAGGAATCAGTGGATAATCAACCATATATATATCATTGGGTTGTAAGCCAAGCCTTATGTTAATTAAGTTAGAAGGTGGCTAGGGGGAACAATCATTCCCCTAAGCATGGGATACTATCACCCAACATGTGCATTGGAGGGGGATGAGTATGTGGGAATAATTCACTCTAGCTGGATGAGTTTGTGGAAAGCCATTTTGTTCCAAGTTCTGAAATAATGAATTCAAGAATTTGGTCCTACTGGCACAAGATCATGCAAAGGATCATTAGGAGATATATGGGTACATGTTCCCCCCAGGTTTATTTGGATAGATGTAGCATGGTATGGGCATACCAAATGTATTTAGAGTAGTGGACTCAAAATACATTATGATGATGTGGTTCATCAAAGTTTTATCTTACAGATGTCTTCTTGTGGGAAGAATGGATAAGGGATGTAGTAAGAGAATTGAAATTATGGATTACCAATATCATTTGTTATGGTATATATATGGTGTGAATTTATAGGTTTTCATACATGGTGTCACTATACCAAAGAGAAGCTTCGGATATAATTGATTAATTCTCACCTAAATGACATGGTGGTTGAACAACAATAATGTATAATGGATTGGGTTGTTGTTGTGAGATGGTGGAATGATTATTTGGATCATCCCTACAATGATTTGAAGTGATATGGGACTCTATAAGTTTTTATAAATGGGGAGTAATAATGGTACTAGAGTCAACACTAACAAATACACTAGGAGGGTTGGGAAGAATTACTTATCTTGGATAATCAAAAGTAGACCCCCCCTTACCCAAACATTTTGAGGAAATGCAATGGACAAAAGGTGGATGTTGATCAAACTCATGGGTTTAAAGTAAGCAGGAATGGAACCAATTAACCTCACCATGAATGAATTATTTGGACTCCACAATATATTGATGATGAGTTTTCTATGGAAGGAAATACACATGATCATGCATATCACCCAAAGAATAATCGAAGGTGGTCAAGGATTTGGTGATGTCTTCATTGGAGTGAAAGATGGGAGGATGAGAGGAAGAGAGACCACATGACGAAGAGGAACTACCTAAGCCATGTTCATGAGAGACAAGGTTTAGATACACATCTTCAACATGGGAATAGAAATGAATAGTAGATGTAACCTTTATTGATGTTGAGATTCAAGTGTTTGGTTAAGAAGGTTTGATCGAATCATCATAGGAAACGTCATTAGAGTCCCAATAAAATGATCACATTGATCACAACAAGTGGATAATAGGGGTAGAACTATCTGGCATATCGACTTCAAGAGGGATAATCACAATGGTGGGTTGGGAAACCTCTATTCTAGCATAACAGTGGGACGAGAACCTATAAGTAGAGGGGATGTATAATCACTATGAGTGATATCTAACTCCCAAATAACATAATGTGTATCACAAAAATATTTGAGACAGGGAAATAATGGGAATAATGACCATAGTTATCACACAAAGCACAAGGGTGATTCATGCATAAGTATATGTTCTTCTTTATTGAATTTGGTTAGGTGACATGGACCTGAGGAATGTTATAGTCAAGAAAGGTATCATACACCACATTCTTGATGTGCTAGATAATAGGACAATTATAGGTGGAGTTCCCAAAAGCATCACACAAAGAACATGGAGGAGTAGACTTTGGAATTTTAGGAGGAACCAGAGTTGTTTGGGGTTCCTTGTCTTTGGGTCCCTTTTTCTAAGCTTTCCCCCACTCGCTAGAAACTTTCACAATAGGATTATATTCCTATTCAAGTTGTTGGGGAACTGAAGAAAAGTATGGGATAGGAACAATAGTTTGAATCATGATGAAATTTGTGTAAGGTTTTAGTTGATTAGGAGGAGTGTTTGAAAGAGGATTAATGTACGAGATTGGGATCCCCAAGTTGATGTTAGGTAAACTCAACATAGCCATAATAGGGGTAGAAAATATTCAAGGTGGCAGGATTAATAAAGGCATGAGACTAGAAGGGTAACCACCTGGGGGAACTACTCCCGGATGGTTAAGACCATGGAGAAACATTCTAGGTTGAAAAGGGCTAGGAGAGATACTAGTAGCAGGAAATGGGCCTATAGGAATCATACCTAAAGGTTGGGTACAGTTAGGACTAGGTGGTTGCGAAGGGGCTAGCTGCTATGAAGGTGGACCAAACCAGTTGTGGCCAGCTCGTGATGACTAAAGCATGCAAACACTTGATGAGATAGGATCATAAGGGATAAACCATGGGTCATAATGAGCCCCACAGAGTGTGGAATATTTATAGAATTGAGGGGACATGTTGGTTAAGGAAGCGAGAATCTTGTTGATATTCATTGATCATATAATGGTCTAAGAAAATGTTTGAGACTAAGGGTCATAGTAGGTCAAGTGATCAATAGTGACGATATTTCCATTGTGGGGAAGAACATCTTGTGAAATACAATATATGAGACAATGAACATGGCATAGGTGTAAGTAAGATCAACAAGATGTTATAATCTAATGGGGCCTAAATGACTTCAATATCAATCAAGACAATATTTCTGGCAACGGTAATGGGACAGTTGTGATACAGAATAATGAGTTGCATGGGATGGCCATCCCAAGTACAAGTAGCAATAGTGGATGGAGATAGGTGAGGGGATCTTAGTAGCTTACAAACACTGGTGGCCATCACACAGGTGGAGGCACTGTCTTCTATGATACACCACTAGATTGTGTTTTTCTTTATGGATACGTGTATTTGAGAGGAAAATCAAGAAGCAATGGGAGGATTTCCCACTTTGTCAATGTCAAATACAATCAGACAATTGTCAGAAGAATCCATAATGCCAAAAGTAGAGAGTATAGTTTTTTGTTGGAATGGGCATGTGTGTAGGAATTCTAGCATTGACATGGGAAAAGGGATGTTCTTTATGGATACGTGTATTTGAGAGGAAAATCAAGAAGCAATGGGAGGATTTCCCACTTTGTCAATGTCAAATACAATCAAACAATTGTTAGAAGAATCCATAATGCCAAAAGTAGAGACTATAGTTTTTTGTTGGAATGGGCATGTGTATAGGAATTCTAGCATTGACATGGGAGAAGGGAACTGTACCATGTCATCTACTATGCTATAGGTATGGGTGAATTTATAATAAGTAACGTTTCGACATAATAGAACTTTAGGGATCCTGGGGGGACCTTGACTTTAGGTAGAGGGATGTGTAAGGTACCATTTGATGATAATAAAGGCTCATTGGAAATATTGGGTTGCAGATCAGTCACTTACTTATCAGGGGGATATTCATATTGGCACAACTTTCTAAAGGTTAACTTTTTCAGTGTTGACTTCATCAAAATTCATCATGAGGATATGGTAATTGTTCATGCCAAATTGTGAAGGATGAGGAGCTACAATACCTTAGCTGGGTTGGGCAACAACATATCACTGATGGGGAAAAGGATTTGTAAGATAAATGGTTGTGATAAAGCAGGGGCGAGGAGGTGGACCAATGGGTTGAGGTCCTCTAGAAGTAGCTACTTGAGCTTCCCATGCTTCGCACATCTAAGCTAAAAGGGGACACCCATTAGTATGATGGCCAAATAATATGCAACATGCACATGGTTTATTCGTTTGAAGAACCTTGATTTTCTTGAGTTGTCCTCCCTGTTGCTGGATCGTGGGATTAGGTTGGTCACTCTGAGGGTAACTATGGGGTGGACCCTAGTTTCCTTCGCTACCATGATATTGTTGGTTTTAGTTACCCTTCCCCTTATTGTTTCGCTTCGATTTGGGGGGACTAGCTACACCCTGGTGAGCATATGCTTGACCTTAAGGAGGTGGTTGCTATTGTGGGAGAGGTGGAGGAGGCATGGAAGGTTGGGGCACTAGTGCTAGAGGGGAAGGACCATTAGGTGTTTCATAAGTATAAACAAAATTGGAGGCAACATTGTGATAAGTAGGTGAAGCGACAACTGACCTTAGCATTAACTAATGTGGATGGGGATATGCGTATGACATGCTTGAACCTTTGTAAGGGTTTCCATGGGAAGGAGCCGGAGGGGCATAGGTGTAAATGGAACTGGTACCCCCTTGAGAGTAGGATATTGTGGAGGTTGAGGGTGTGAGAAAGATCCAATGATGCTATCAGTGACATGAGATGCCCTTGGTGTAATATCAACACTAGACCAAGGTATGTTTGGCACAATACTATAAACATATTTTGATTGTGCATAGATCAGGTCATTATTAAAAGCTACTTGGAGTGATTCTTCCTTAGACTGGGGTAAGTGGGAGGAAACATATTTACCAATGGAGGCCAAAAGTGATCTAAGAAACCAATCCGTATAGACACGGTCTTCAAATTTAGGATATTTACATATGCTCCTCCTTCTATGCCATTCTTGAACATGGTAACATAGGCAGACGGCATAAGCACAACATTAGGTTGATGGAAAAAGGTCAACAATTTGGTACTGATGTCATATCAGAGGGGTAACTGGAAGTATGACATAAAATATTTGGTTAGAGTCGTGAAGGTGGAATGGGGGTCATGTGTCCCATCCACATAGTACATGGCAACAACTCCAGTAAGGGTGTGTTGGAACAAAATGAGATGAATGGAGTCTTCAATAATGGAATTAGACGAACACCACATATGAAAAGAGTGAATGTGATTTGTGGGATCTTCTCTAGGATTACCTTTGAACTTGGGGATGTCGAAAGGAATATTGGTGGGAATAGTTGTCCAACTCGGGTCATGGAGAAGAGGATAATTGATGAGCTGGCTAAAATCAGTCAAGCTCAAACTAGCCATACAGGGAAGCAATGGAGGATGAGTGACCATATCGGTAGAGGTTACACATTTGGGGTTACCTTGGTTACCACCTTCATTTCTTGAACCCACGTTGGTGCCTGGCATGCTGGCCGTACGGGGTTGGGAAGACACAAAATCAATGGAAGAACTAGAAGAATCAACAAAACCAGAGTCAAAATGAGGAATCAATGGAGGACTAGGAGAATGAACTGTAACTTGACGGGGATGAGTAAGATTTCCTAAAGGAAACTAGGGGTGAACGCCACAAAGTCTCCACAACAAATGCCTAGTCAGCACAATAATGTTGAAATAAAGATAAGTCAACAAACTAAAAGAGGATGATAGGAGAAAAAGAGAAGCAAACAACAAGCAAACACCTAGTGCAATTGTGGCAAGTGTAAACTGACTATATCAATATGGTACTTTAATTCAAGCAAACACATCCTATCAAATAAAAATGACCTCTAGCCTATAGGTGATATAACTCCTCAAAAAAGTATTAAATCCATTTTTTTAGATGGCCTTCTAAAATACTTCTTACTTGAAAAAATATAATCCTTGCAAGCAAAGTTGTCTAGAGAAATGTGCGGTAGAGAACTCACTGTTACCCATACCCAATCCTATAGGGTGTTTTCCTATGCTAGTCATTATGGTTACCTTCGCCCCACAGGGGTGGTAGAGTCTTGAGTTTCTTGGTGATTAGCCACTCCACGGGACTCCCTACCATGAGTTGGGTATCCCTAAGGAGAACTAATCACACGATGACCTAACATGACCCCCATTAAATCAGGTTTCTAACGCACTCCAGATTTGGACCATGTGTTGGTGAATGATTTTAAGCTCCCTAACATGTCAACTTTTATGTCTGAATGTAAGTCATCAATGGGAATTATTTGAAGCCTATCCCACCAATCCTACACCTAATTCGACAAATTGTTTGGCCATAGTTCCCAAGTGGGATTAATCTATGTGTGTTTAATTATTAAAGTATAGTGTTTTAATTCTGGGCCTGGCAGTGTTAACCAAGATCACGTTTTGTGTGTGTGTGTGTGTGTGTGTAAAAGTGATGTGTCAAGTGGACAAGTTAATCAAGCATGTTTTATTATGACATGGGTTGCTGAAAATAAACTAGTAAGAAAATGTAAATGATGCTAAAAATGGAAAGTAAAATGAATAACAAACCCGAGCACACAAGCCCCCACCCAAGAAAGCTATCCAAGAGCTAAAAAGAGGAGGAAAAAAATATACTGAAATACACATAAATTTCCAAAAGGATATAATGGCTAAGGAAATTTTATCTAAATACACTAATATTTTGTAAATTGTGGAGACAAATAACAAAAGTCATAGGTTAAAAATGTTGCAAAGCATAGGCAAGAAGCTCCAAAACATAGGAGAAACAAGGGGATCCTTAGAAGGAAAGGCAACACCAAACTATAAAGGGAGTAACATGATGGAGAAACCTATCCAAGAGTGCTATAAAATAGTGAAAAACCCCTAGAAATTCGAGGCTAAAAGTGTTCTACTATAGACTCCTTAATGTCACAAATCTCTTCCTAAATCATGGAGGTGTACTCTAAAACATAGGGGAATTTTTTCTTCCTTAATGATAAATTACTAAGAGAATATAGGCTTAAGGTTGGCATAGGAAAGAAAATAAACATTTCCCAGTACACACAAAACACAGTCAAAAATATGAAAAATTACAAAAAAAAAAAAAAAAATCTAAAAAATGATAGAATGTGGATTCTAACCTAAAAGGTGCATTGGAATGCAAAAATTTCTTGAAAAGTGCATTCTAGAATGCGGATAACGGGCCAAAAAAAAATGTTTTTCTCCCACAACTATCGCTCGATATATTTCACATGGATTTTTCATCTCCTTCTTGGATGGTACATGTGACTTGCAGAAAGATGTAGAAAACCAACAAAATAAATTAAATAAATAAATAAATAAAAATTCTATAAAACAAAGTGGATCTAAAAATAGAAATTTAGGGGCTAAATATAGCTAGAAAAACACTAAATAACATTGAAATGATAGTCACTAAGGATTTGAATTACTACACTAGTGGAGTCACCATTTGTTAGTGTAAATATTTCGGAGAGATGTACCAAAAATGCTTCAATTAATTCACTTGTTAGAAGTGACCCTAACAAGAAGATATGGTTGTCTACACTTCAGATATGCAATGAAAAATGAAGAAAACCCTACAACAAAAATATCATATGCAATCTAAAACATATAACATGCATCAGGCTTAAGAAAATTTCATTTAGGATTAGATCATGTGCCAAGCTAGCACCTTGGTATTGTAGGCCTTTTGAGATCCTTGAGAGGATTGGACTAATGGCCTACCATCTTTCACTCCCACCAATAGTGAAAGTCCATGATGTTCTCCATGTTTCATTTCTTAAGGGATATGTGTAGGATGTTCATCATGTGATTGATTGGTCTATATTATAGGTGGAACTAGAGGGAGAGTTATAGCTAAAGCCACACTACATTTTATGGTAGAAATATCTCATACTCTAGAACCAAGAAATTGAGCAAGTTAAAGTGTAGTGGAAGCACTTTGGGCCCAATGAAGCTACATGGGAGATGTATGATCAGATGTAGGCTATGTATCCTTCCTTATTTTTTGGTTGAGTACATGTGTTTGGTTTATGTGTTTTGGTTTATATTTATATGTGAAAATGTGTATTGTAAATACTACAATGAGCTTTGTTACAAAGATCCAATAAGAATTATGTTGTAAATACTGCATCAAGCTATGTTATAAAGCTCCAATAACCAGTATGGTGTTCGTGGTTTCAATGATTTGGTATGATGCAAATGTTGCATGAGATTGGTTATAAATCTCCATGGGAAACATGTTTTCCTGGTATAAGAACCATTTAAGATCGAGGACAATGTTACACCAAGGGGGAGGGATTTGTGATAACCCCTAGATGATTTTTGATGTAAAAATAATAAGACCAAGGTAACAGGACATGTATTCCAAGTTGAATGGTGGGTAAACATTATAGTGGGAATAACTTTTCGATTAATAATGGCTATGTAAATTGGAAAGGGTATTATGAAATGAAGAGAGGAAATAAATGACATTTAACTATGAAAATAAATAAAAATAGGAGAAAGGGAAGGTGAAGAGATGCAAATTTTATTCTTAGGTAAATTAGACGAAAAATAAAGAAAAATGGGACATCAATAATAAAAAGAAATGAGAGAAACAATTCATAGCTTTTTCTAGTCTATATTTAGTTCTCTCCTTTCACACGTTCATACTCTTACAAAATTAGAGCATTCCTAGAGAATCCTTGGATATTCTAACATTCACTTGGATTGGAGAAAGAAAGAAAAGGAAAGCAAGGGAGTGTAAAGAGAGATTTGGATCAAAAACTACAAAAGTATTAGGTTGCAATTAATAGGTTACATGTGTGATTTCGTTACTAATTTTTGGATGCATGGTATATACATGGGGTTGTTTGGTTATGTGTTGCTATTGGAATGGATATTTTCCTTGATTGATAGTAGTTTAGCCTTGCCTTTCCCTTTCCTAGATAGCCATGGTGTTGTAGGTTTTCCACCTGTTTCCTGATTTTTTCTGACATTCACTATGGTTGTCGGTTGGAACAAATGCCATGGAGCCCTAGAAAATATTAGGTTTAGTTACTAGTTCTTGGAGCCTATAGGTTGGGAAAAATGCTCTTGGGCCTTATAGGTTGAGTTACTAGTCACTAGACCTCCGGGTTGGGACAAATTCTCTAGAGCCCTGAATTATTTGTGGGTTGAGTTACTAGTTCTTAAATCCCTACATAGCTTGGACTGAGATTGAATTGGTTGATTTTAGTGATTTATAGACCATATAGGAGATATCAGTGTCATTGAGGTTTGAGGTGGTTTTTCCTCTAGAAGTGTTGGTTGGTTTTGTTTTGGTTTTAGCCTTATGAACCCACATTCATGCTTGGAATATGGTGCAAGGGTGATTTTATAAAAGAAAGATTTTTTTCAGCCCAATCTATTTTTGGTTGGTATGTGGAAGTCCCTCACTTGGTCACTATTTTCATTTGTTAATTAGAGCTAATTTTCTATTGTTATCTATGAGCTCTTGTATTGGTAATCATGTCAATATTATGCCTCATTTCTTATGGTTTCTATTTTGGTTATATGTTGGTTATATACTTCATTATATTATGTGATTTAACTATGGATCTATTTCATGATTTCATAAATTATTGAAGGGTTGATGAATGCATGTGCTAGCAAGTGTTGTTGCGGATAACTAGAGAGGGAATTAAGACTTCTTGGTGATTTCAAATGAAGTTCAAAATTTTATGATCATATATGCATTCATGACCTATAGGTTCTATGTTTGTCATGTGTTTGACCAAATTCCTATCATGCATTAGGAATTTCTAGCTCAAGATCTTGCTTAAGTTTTGATGGTTTCACATTGTTATAATTATTTGTATGTGTCTAGAATGTTACAAGCATTTTTGGGCAGTGTTCTAGAGGATTTCCTCAAAAGGTGGCATAGATCTCATGATTGTATGCACTGAACTAAGGAAATTGGGTCATAACCACATGCAAGTGAGGTTGTGAGTATGATTATAGCCTCCGAACTACATGATTGTAGTCTTGTGGGTACAGTTGGAAGGTAAAATATGTGAAAAAAATGTTCCATATTAGGGATTGATCACCTAGGGTGGTTTGGGGGCTACTAAGTGGTTGGTAGTCCCTCTCGGATGTTAGTTCATTGATAGTTTGTGGCCTCGCTTCCATAACAGGAACTTGGAGGTTAGGTCATATCATGGTGATACTCATCTCATGTTTACCTTGGAGAGGTTTTAAAAGTGGGTAAATATGGGAGGGGTGGTTATATTATTTTAGATGGAAACCCAATTGGGAGAAAACCATTGTTGTTGTTTTTCCATCTTCCTCTTATTATGAAGAAAAATTTCTTACATCTTGCACTAGAATAAACTCTACTAGTGTACATGTTCATACCTATTGGAGGCTACAAACTCTTATAGTTTCTTTGGATACGACTGGAAGGAAAATCCTACTCCCTAATGAATTTTATTAGATACCACCATAAGGAATACACCACTCTCTCAGTGAAGGCTCCAATGTTTAGTATCTTTTAGGACCACAATTGAAAAAATCTCACATTAGATCCAACTTACACAACCACAAATCCTGAAGGCCATATTTCATCAAATTTTCAAACTAGACCCACATCAACCATTATACTCAATCAATGAATACTAATATACCAATAACCTTTCAAAAATCAACCACTGATAAAAAAATTATGCTCAAGACAAACTTTTTCTCATCAATACTATCGAATACCAAGTGAAACTCTTTTTCATCAATATTATCAGATACCAAGACAAAAACTTTCAAATACCAAATAAAACTCTTTGTTCATCAACCAAGTAAAATTATTTGTTCAGTAGTCCATGGGGTCTTGGATAGATGGTGATCAGGTGTTGTATTAAGACACTACTTGATGTGAAGTCACCAATTCAATTCCCACCCTGGTCATGGTGATATATTAGATATGATGAAGATGTACTCCTGCTAGACTTACAAAAAGAAAAATCTCATTAAATTCCAAACTGTACACTATACTCAAAATAAACATCAACATACTCATGAAATCATTCAAGAATACTAAGACCCTCGTAGAAACAAGTAAAAATATATAATTAACCAGCCATTAACTCAGTGAAACCCTAACTCAATATGTGTAACCATAAACTATCCTTGAAACATTTCGTTTATTCATCAATACATAGATTTTGTCAAACATATCAAAAAGACACTCTAATCATTATTGTTAGCATGCTAATTCCACCATTCATACATCTTCAAATAATATCTTTACTTAATAAAAATAGTAGAAACATTAGACACTATTGATGAGAACTCACAATCTCATTAATAGGTATCCAATAAGCAACAATATCACATAAATACAAGCAACAACATTATAAGTGGTTGTCCACAGTTTTGCAACCAAAACCTATGTTCTCTACAACAACAAACACCAAGAAGCTAACCAACTCAATAAATCATAACATTAATCTCTATACATAATGAGATTGAAAAGACCCTAATCTTTGTTCACAATATTCTATATCCTACACTCATCAAAGTTAGCACACTGGATCTTCTTCATAAGGATTTATTGTGCAGGCAACTCAGTCTACAAGACAAGCATCAACACTAAATTTTTTATGTCAAAGGCACTAATCTTTGCATACAATATTCTCTACTAATACTATCAAACCAATTGTCATGCATATACTGTTAAATAACACACTAATCTCCTTCCAACAAAATAGATCTCTGGAATAAATTCTAGTGGATCTAAGAGTGAACAATGTGCTCATCACAATAATTTCCTCTGCAATTAATAAAAAAATTACATTTCGTACTTATAGACACAAAAATGTAGAATTACTTAGGTGTAGGCACACCAAGACAACAAGATCACAAAATTTCTACTATTGAGCATCATTCTGCATTCATTAATGGCCATTAGTCTCTACAAGGTCTTCTGCATTTGTTTCCATAAAAATTTTATCACTCTATATGAGATATGTGCACTAGTCATTACTGTATAGATATAACATATATGAGACATTATCAGAAGTTAGTAAAGAAGTATAGAGCATACACTAGATCAGAACATTCAGATCCATAGATTGCTCAGTATCAGACTCCTGCATCAGATGGCTCAACATTTGTTACCCTATAAATAATAAATCTATCTCTACCTCATATGGTCTCCTTCATCTACATCTAATTTAGGAAACCACACAATCATTTGATCTCAAATCCTTTGGCCTTGGCGCACACCTGTTCCACACCAAATCACCAATATAAATCACCTAGAATGCATGATCGAGTTGATCAATCTCCTTCTCATTTTATAACCTTTTTGACTTGCCAATACCACAGGAACATCCAATGGATTTGTTGATGGTAACCATTGATGAATCAAATTCACGTTACTTGACCTTCTATACAAAAGTACCATGGGAAAATCCATGGTTTAGTTGGAGTATTTTTCATTTTCAACACTTATAGGTAGTAACACCATCTCTCCTTTTGGGAAATTCTATATAATGTTGGTCTTGAACACAAAAATTTTGCTTCCATGGATATTAATGCTATTCGTACATATATAACTTGTGTTACCATGTGTCCAAGTAGTGAAAGCAATTCAAATCTCAATCAAACTTCACTCAAAATTTCTCCAACTACTACTATGCCTTCTTCAAAACCTTTGGGCCCTATTAATATTTTATAAGGCTTCAATGAAACCTCAATAAACTCAGTATACCTTCTTCATTCAATCACATGTTCCTCCTCAGTTTTCTTCTCTTCCATGCCTTTTCCATCCTCCTACAACTATTCCATACCCTATTCAACCTTTTACAACTCCTATGCAATCATCAAGGAGCCTACAAATCTTCTAAAATCACTAAGAACCATCATCCATCAATGACCTAGCTAGGCACATCAATTTTGTATGCTTACTAACAGTGTCATAGTGTGCCAAGGTCATAATGATAGAGTGATAAAACCATTATGTGACAAGAGTGTAAAAAAACCACGATATCATAATGGGACAAGTTGACATCCAAGTTGACATCAAGGAAAACACATTAGCCATAATGCGAACACTAGCCATGGGTTGCAAATCCATGAGTGACACAAAAATATATAATAAACAGATAACCATGACTAAGGTACCAACCCTTATAGCCATATCATCAACCTATCTGCTCTACTTCCCTCGTACCTATGCCCACCAACTAAGGTGCCTTATATCTAGCCAATAACTTCTCAACAATATGGTTATACTTCCCCTGTACCAATTCCCACCAAGAAAGGGACCTTTATGACCAGCCAAGAAGGCCTCTCTTCCCATCATGGTATGATGGATTAACATATTTCACTATACTATCATGTTTATCATCATCACATAACTAATAAAACTGCCCCTTTTCCTCTACATGGATACCCTTTTCCATGTGGAACATATTAGGGCCATGTCAGTTGTTAGATGTCTTCCACACATACAATTGCTACCACTAACATTTTTCCCATGTTCATGGAGCGCATGCCCCTCACATTCATATTGTGGAGTGGGCTCTATAACCAGTCTTTTTTATTTTATTAAAATATTTACAGTTACATTGTATCACAATCCAAGCCCTCTGACCACTTAATATCGATAGAAATACTTGGGAAAGTTAGCCCTACAACCTAAATATAACATATTATAAAAACGAAGGAACATAAGAAAAATATCAGAAATACATGGGTGCACAGGCCCAGAATGTACATTTGACTCACCAACATAATAACAAGGTACATCTGATTACATCATACATGGGTGGGGGTATCACACATCTTGTTTGTTTAGAATTTATATTTAATTGTTTATCAATTATTTTTTACCCCTATTTTCTGTTCTTAATTCAAATTTATTTCCCATTAATTAATCATTAGAGGAAATTTCAACTCAAAAATAACCACCTAAAAAATAATTAGGAAATAAATAAAACAATGCCATGTAGATAATTTTTAAATATATCACTTTTATATTTTACTTTTAATAGAAGATTATCAAAATAAATGTCATATATATATGTATAGGCACATTAATTGAATA
>APFE031432217.1:0-33044 GCA_000404065.3 Pinus taeda | reverse complement strand
AAAAGCCTTGTGAGGGACATTGGTCTGCTACAAAAAGAGTTCTAAGGTACTTGAAGGGAACTCAAGACTTTGGAATCAAGTATACACAGGTGGACGACTTCAGCCTGATTAGATACTCTGATTCAGACTTCGATGGAGACAAAGAAACAGGGGTATCTACTTTAGGATATGCTATGAGTCTTGGATCAAGAGATGTCTCCTGGAGATCACGCAAACAATCATTTCCAGCAGATTCCACAATAGAAGAAAAATACGTGGCAACAACTGAAGCAACAAAAGACATTGTGTGGCTCAGGAAACTTCTTGAAGATTTGCAGGTAAAACAAGTACAATGAACTCCACTCATGATTGATAATATCTTTGGAATAAAGTTGGCCAAGAACCCAAAGCTCCATGATCAAGGAAAGCACATCAATACCAAATATCATCTGATTCGACATCATGTTGAGGCCAAAACAATCCATCTCCGTCATTGTTCCACTAATGAACAAATTGCCGACATCTTCACCAAATCCCTTGGACGATAAAAACTTGAACAATTCAGAATGATTCTTGGACTCACCAACATCCCTTGAGATTAAGGGCGGGAATGTTGACACCTAATCATCAAGATTGGGTGAATATGATGTAAATAAATAAATAAGTACTATGAAAAGTCATCAAGATATGAAGTGAACAGTCTCCCTCATGTATATAATAAAAACCAACCTAAAAGAATAATATGAATTGAATTTTGTGAAGTTACTACTTAGCTTGACACAAATAATGAAAAAGACAAAACTTAAAATTAATTTTAACTTGTAAAGTTAATCAGACCAGAGGTGGTTAATTTTGAAATAATGAAAAATATAATGCTTATTAATCCACGGAACTAACTAAAACAAACCTCCAAAGTGTTTGCAAGTGATTTTAACACAGTCACCATCGACAAATGGTAAGTAACCAAGCTAGTCATCTTATTCGTGCATCCATCCTAACTATTAAGTTTAGATTATAGTTCACATATGTGAAGTAATTGCACCAGGGTTTTATTTCATCGATCATGTATCTTTTCTTCTAAAGGTGTAAGTTAGTGCAACTATCTAGTGTTTGCTTCATGGGCATTTACGTCAGCTGCTTATCAATTCTTGCTCACACTATTTTAGATTGATAACGCCCGTGATGAACAATAATCTGGTAAACTTGATTTTAGCAACACCGCGGGGGTGTTTATCACATTCTTCTTGAACAATCATCTCCATGATTTATCTATAAGTGTAGTGTGCAATTTCCCATGTGTTGCCCTTATTGTCATGTGCTGGCCTACTCTGATCACCTCATTAGCCATTAGCCATCACGAGTCTAAGTGTTTGAGTCATCCCATTGATTTTATTTTGAATATTGTACTTTACTCTTCAACATTTTTTTCCCTAGTATATTTGGACTCCACACAATCTGATTTGCAACTTTGTTGCTTTTATAATGTTTGGTTCGAGCACAATTGAGCTACATCCTCACCTTTATAGTAGAGATTGGCTCTCCTTTAAAAGTAATTATTTTTTTTTTTGGATTTTTTTGTAAAATTGGGCTATGTTTCATTTTATATATAATTTTTTTTCTTTAGAGCTAAGATATGTTTTCATTATCTTAGTACCAAATTATGATGAGTCTTAAGATTACTCATATTAAAGATAATGGTAGTGGAGACTTAATATCGTCAAAGAAGCAAGGTAGAAGCAAGAGTTGCCAAAAATGGAGGTGGATGAATTTCAGGGATCATGTATATTGCATAGAAAAATACCTGAATTGAAGGAGTTACACAAAATCAAGGTGGCAGAGGTATTTTGAGCTAAGCCAAGTTTAGTACAATATTAAACTCACTCACAAAGACAACTTGCAATTAGATGAAATGTGAGAGTGCATTTAGTTAACAAAATTTACATATTAACACATTTACTTAACCTCTGGCTTTCATCTTACAAGATGTCTTGTGGTAATGAATTTGGTGTCCAACTTTTATTGCAACAAATTTTGGAAATAAAAAAATATCTTTAAGAGGAAAATTAATATTGTTAATGTAAAGATAAAATTAAAAAATATATAGAAAAAATTATTTTAGATTTTACATCTTATACTAACATGTGATTTAATTTTCAAAATATTTATCACACAACCAACCTA
Source organism: Pinus taeda (assembly GCA_000404065.3). Taxonomy (NCBI): domain Eukaryota; kingdom Viridiplantae; phylum Streptophyta; class Pinopsida; order Pinales; family Pinaceae; genus Pinus; species Pinus taeda. The sequence goes on along the minus strand of APFE031432217.1, from coordinate 30,884 downwards.
GTTAACCTTTTAATTGAATAAATGTGATTTAATTTTCAAAATATTTATCACACAACCAACCTAGTTAACCTTTTAATTGAATAAAACTGTGGTGATATTTGAATGCTTCTCTTAGTACATTTGTAAAATAGACATAATATGTTAAAGTCGTCCCAGTAATATATTACATTTATAAGCTCTAGTAAGCCATATGGATCTTAATGGATGTTAACCATCATCATATATATTACATTTGTAAGCTCTAGTAAACCATATGGAGCTTAATGGATGCTAATCATCATCCTATTAAATCAGATTGAAATAATGTTCAAACTAATTTTGAAATTTCAATATATTACATTTGTAAGCTCTAGTAAACCATATAGAACCTAATGGATGTTAATTGTCATCCTATATCTTACATTTATAAGCTCTAGTAAACCATATGGAACTTAATGGATGCTAATCATCATCCTATTAAATCAGTTTGAAATAATGTTCAAAATAATTTTGAAATTTCATTTTTATTTTTAATGTAAAGAGGTAAAATCATTTCAATATTGTTCTATTTTTCTAGTTTTTCATTTTTTATTTTTAGACTATCCAAAAGAAATATATAAATACATAATTGGCTTAGGTTCTTAGTTGTATGATGCAATGTTGATCTTAACTCTATGTGTAACCACCATACCACTTACTACAACACATATTTAATGGAAAGTTTTGAACAAAACACCCCATCACTTACATAACTTCAAAAAATACAAGTTTGTTAAATAGATTATTTCAAAAAACATTTTAGTATTCTTTAAATTGTATTTACAATCAAATATCTTTTAATATTACAAAAGTTATAAAACGCAAGCCTTTTTTCTAAAAATTATTAATAATTATTCTTGAAATTTAAAAAATTAGTACATAAAAAATAATATTAAATATAAAAAATATTCAGAATTTTCTTTTATTTAATTCTAATAAAAAATTTTCATGTTACATATAGTTCAGTTTCTTTGAAATATTAACAATAATCATATATATTAGTAATGAAAGAACCACACTATAAAATAATATATCAAATAATCATATAATAAATATAAGAATAAAATAATAAATATAAGAATATATATAATTTGAAGTATCGAATATAATCGTTTAAATTAATAAGAATATTTATTGATTTGAAGTTTTTTTTAATTAAAATAGATAATTTAGCTGGCATAACATATTGTATTTGCCTGTGTTGATTAAGTAATTTTATAAATATATTTACAATATCAATTTTTATTTGAAGTGTATTCTCTCAAATACGCGAGTTTAGAAGGCGGATGGGCTTATAGAAAGTAAATTATTAAAATCTAGTAAATATTAAACTAAAAACAAGATTTTTATTTAAATAATTTTTTTATTTATATTTTTTTATACCAAATTCTAAATGTAATTATACCAAAAACAATTATTATATATTCTTTTTAATAGAAGGGTGGTTCAAAATTATAATTTAAACAAATTTTAAAACACTACGTTTAATTTTAGAAGGTATTTAAAAACGAAAACAATTTCCCGCGTTAACTTAAACATTGACCAAAAACAATTATTGAATTTAGTTCAGATAAAACAATTTTCTAAGGTAAAATTCTTATTTCTAGTATTTTCTTTCGCATTTGATATTCGATATTCAGCATTGAACATCCCATATTTAAAGCTTCAACTTTTCCTTTCTATATAATTTATCTTTATTTCTATGATTTGTATATTAATGAACTTTTATTTAATATATTTGGTTTTCTGAAATATTTTATTTAAATTAAAATTGGATAAAAAAGTAATGCTATTTATATCTCCAATTTTAGAAAAAAAAAAAAAATCAATTATAACTTATTGTTCATGATGATGATGAATGATGAATGATGATTTAACTCCACGAAGACCAAATTATTATAGAGGTTGATATATATTATATAATTTAAATAATTATTTTAAAATTTAGATAAGATAAATTATATAATTTAGATGTTTGATATTTTATTAATATTAAATAATTATATAAAATTTAAAAATAGTATTATTTTTTTTTCAATTAAAAAAAATACAAATAATTTCATATTTAATTTAAATTATAATATAAAAAAATATTTATTATTAAAATAAAACTACTATACACATCAAAACAAATTACAATTAAACTAACGCATGAATTTGTAAATAATATGTAATCTATGTCCATATAAATTTTGTAATGTATGTGAAGTGTTTGTTTTTAGTATTAAATATTTATTGAATTAAAAGAATTAATATATTTTGAGCAACTCAAATCATATTAACTTTTACCTCCAAATGTCTCTAGACTAAAATTGCAATTACTAAACATATTGCTCCATTAAGGCCCTTGGATTTGCTCAGAGTAACAAGTTGGAACAAATCAGGGATCTTAAATATTTGGAAAGCAGTTCTGAGCTCGATGCCTCTTATTTGGGACAACTTCACTTGGAGAATATGTGATGGGATATCTGTCCGAATCACCCGAGACCCTTGGGTAGGATGTGTGAATGCACATCAGCTACCTCAAAGCTTTATCCAAAAGCTCAACGAGAAAGGTATCACCCACATAGTGCACATTGCGGATTTGGAGAGATGGACCTTTCTCCACCTTGCTCCTTCCTATTCAGTGGCACCAAGCTTGGAGTTCCTACACAATAGCTCTCAATGAATCCCACGTTCAGCTAAGAGAAGGGGAAGATGAGATCACATCGGCCATCGCCAAAAATGTTGGTACTCCCCAAAAGAGCGGTATCTACAACTAGCCGATAGACACAAGCCACAACACATTAAAACATGGTGGAAGGATATGTGGAAGCTTAAAGCGCCTCCCCGAACTAGATTACTTATGTGGTCTATATTGAAAAATAAGGTGCCGACGGGTAATAACTTGTCTAGAAGAGGGCTATATGGACCTTACTGGTTCTGCCTATGTAAAGACAACACTGAATCTTTAGATCACCTCTTCCTCTCCTGTCCTATTACAACTGATCGTTGGAATTGCATTCTTACACACAATCTCTGACCTATCAATTGGAGGGGTTAGACTACCAAGGAAGTTTGGGAAAATTGGTGGTCATCTGTAACACCGCCGAAAGCTAGGAACCTCCCCTTACTCATTAGTTCGGAATTTTGGATAGCAAGGAACCACTCTATTTTCCGGAACACCACCCCTTATTGGCCATCCATCACAACTAGAATTATAGCCAATTACAATTCACTTCCTGAACACTTGGCTACCTCTCCACCCAGGAACATCATTCCAGAGTCCATTGATCACTCACAGCCCTAGGCATACTTTGATAGATCATCACAAGGAACAAGATGTGGAGGTGGGTTGTCCGATATATTTGAGATACACATCATTATCATATTCGAATGGGACTTGGAAATAGTACAAACAATTTTGTTGAACTCACCACGACCAAATAACTCATCCAATTTGCAATTGAAAAAGACTGTCATAATCTACAAGTATTCGGTGACTCAAAAATTCTATGTGATTGGATTAACAAAACCACAACATGTCATGCATTCACATTGCAATATATATTGGATGTAGTGCATAGATACATCACATACTTTGACAATTTTGTTTGTCACCACATATATAGGGAACGAAACTCCATCGCTGACAAACTTATTTTGTTTGTCACCACATATATAGGGAACGGAACTCCATAGCTGACAAACTTTCCAAAGAGGCAGGGATTAGGCCATGCAACATCTAGATGATCCAGGAGCAGCGGGGAGGTGAACAGTACCAATACTACCACTGCCCATATATGGACCAAGTAGATCAGGCTCAACAGGAGCCTAAAATCATTTGATATTCGTTTTTTTTATTTATGTTTATATTTACTATGTTTATATATATTTCAATATATGTCTTCAGGAATACTCTCTGCACGAGTAAAAAAGATTTTGAAGTGTTTTATAAAATATTATTAAAACACTGTCTCCCTGAGTGGAGAATATATTTTTGGCTCTTAAATTTTGGACTGGCACACATCCACTATATTTTGCATACGCTCATGGCATCTGTAATTTTCCTATTAATAAAAAGTACTATTTTTCCAAATATATATATATAGAAATAGAGGTTGATTTCATAACAATGTGAATAATGAAAATCTTATTTAATTTATACATTAAAAAATTTGTATTTTTTATTAAAATAAAATCATTATACACATCAAACCAAATTATAATTAATGTAACATCTATTCATTTGCAAATAATATGTAATCTATCTCTATATAAGTGTTTGTTTTAGTATTAAATATTTATTCAATTAAAGGAATTAATATATTTCTAACAAATAGAAATTGATTTCATAACAATGTGAATACTTAAAATCTTGTTTACTGTGTATATTAAAAAAAATGTGGTATTTATTATTAAACTAAAGCATTATACACATCAAACAAAGTTACAATTAAAGCAACATATATGTAATTTATGTCCGTTAAATTTAGTAATGTATGTGTAGTGTTCGTTTTTAGTATTAAATATTTATTGAATTAAACCAATTAATATATTTTTCATCAAACAAATGTTGATTTCATAACCACCTGAATAATGAAGATCAATATTTTTAGTGAAAAGAAGAAAACTAGTTTTTTTAGTTATAATTTTTATTTACCTTTTTACTTAAATTTCAAATTTCAAATGTGTACACTTGTTGAATGTAGAATTAGATTTTACATCCACATTATAGATACATTTTTGGGATATTTTAATTTTTTTATATTGATTTACTAAAATCACATCCACAGATCTAAATACAAACTTTTAAAATTTAAGTAAACTTAAAAAACGTAAAATAAAATAAATAATAAAATTTTATTTACTTTTATTTAAAATAAATATTCAATATCTTATTTTATTATTTTTATTAGTATTTTTTGTTCTTTAAATTCCAAACAACTTCTTTTGGAGCCAATTTTAAATCGTGAGCCGATCTGAAAAATAAACATTACTTTTGTTGACTGGGATTTAATCCTTATTTTATTATTTTATTAGTATTTTGTTGTTTTCCTTTAAAATTTCCCAAACAACTTTTTTTGGAGGCCCATTTACAGTCGTGAGCCGATCTGAAAAATCAACATTTACTTTGTTGACTGGGCCCAAATTCTGTTTCTGTCTAATTTATAATTACATCATGGGTCCGTTATATAACTTATTTTGTTTGAGTTTTTTTCAAGGTCAAGAAAAAAAAAAAAAAAAAAGTTATATATAATTTATATAAGAGATATAAAAAAGTTTATATAATGAGCATGATTACCTGTAAGCATGTTGTTATAGAGAGCAACTGAACAAAAATATCAGATCGGTAGAGATGACTATCCATCTATAAAATTTATATGGTAAGCTCTCAGTATACATCGGATGAAGAACACGACAAAGGAAAATAGAGTAAAGACTATATAACTGTTTGCCATATAACAAAAAAAATATCAATGAGGTGAATGACCCTGTCAAAAAACCAAAAAACACTCCCAGCATATGGAGAATTATGATCGATTCAGTGTTAGGATAAACAACAATAAACTGTAAACTTATTTTGTTTGAGTTATATTACTTAGTAACGTATTTTTAGATCATCTTTTATATGTCTACGTTGTTATAATCATATGATTACGTTTCAGGTATGTTTTAAAAGACGTGTATAAAACTTTTAATTATTGTTTATTTATTTGATCTAAAACCTTAGATATTTGTTTTTTAGCGTGATAATATGTTTAATTAATTTTTTTATGTTATTTTTAGTGTAGTGAAAACCACTTCTTCTTAGACTGCCTTGCATACAGCCATATTAGATCTCAATTTCACAATCTTTGTTACAATACTGACCTTCCTAGCCTTTTACAATGCCAAAATTATAGTGAATCGGGAGGCTTCTCTCCCAAGGCTTTTGAGCATACGGAATAAACTCTTAAATACAGAAATAATATTTTGATCTTTAGGGTCCCGATTAATGATTATTTGGTTCTTCATGCGGACGAACCATCATCATCAATCATCATCAATCAAGTACTCGATTTTTGATTTAGATTAAAGTTATTGAAAATTATATTAAATTTTTAATTCTTAGTTTTTACGTTCGATTACATTATAAATATATATAAAAATTTATTTTTCAATTTTAAAAAATAAAAAATTAAATAAACAATAATTGATCATAAATAAATAATGATAAATATTTTTAAAAATTACCCATAAAGTTTTTGGTTGATTATGCACATGGATAGGTAGACACTATTTAAAACACTCATTGCCTACAGGCGACACTGTATTCAAATCTCCCATAAGTGTTTTACCTATTAAAATAAAAAAGAAATATTTTTGAAAATAATCAATTAAATCACCCCACAATAGGTGTTAATGCTGGCGGCATGTCAGAGTCATGATGAGGATAACTGGTCTCCCCAACTACCTAGTTGTCTCAACAATCTCAAATATATGTTGTATGTCTTCGGGTGGAAATATGCCTCCCTTTGTCAGGCTCGTTGGATATTAATTGCAAGTAATTATAACCAGGTGTTTCTCGTCGCGTGCATAGCTGAATGTGGTATAACAGGTGCTGGTGGTGCTCTCTCCTACACAATCCCTAAATCTTGCTTAGAAATATTTCCCTACCTCAACTACGATCAGCTATGCTAATGATTGATCATCATGCCTCTAGTTATTACAGTAGAAATGCACCTGGTGTTCGACCCACATTTGGTTCATATTGGTTCACAAGACATTGATGGATCAATATTTCCCTTTTCCTTGGATTGGGCCCTCTTTCCCCTTTTGCAATAGTATGTTTTCTTCGGGATTATAGGTGGTTGGCTTGGTCAATTTTGATACCTCAGCTCTCCCATAAATTGTGTGTCCCTTCTTTGTCCGTTGACTTGTTTAATCTAGTGTCATACTCAAATTCATCTCATGTCCTCAAGGCCAAGTCTAAGGGAATTTAGTGCATTTGTTAGTCTACAATTCCTCTTTAGTATCTCTCAAATATCGTTCAGTGAAATCGAATTCTCTCATCAAACGCGTAGTCTGCACTGAGATAGGAAAGGGAGAATTAGGGATGGCGAGCTCTATGAGTAATGATCACTGTCTCAAGCTACTACTTGCAAAAGCATTGGCCTTTTGTCATGGCACATTGTCACCAAGACACTAGTCAGCTTGCCCACAGAGATTAGCAGTCGTGGCTCCGGAGGGCTCCAAGTAGGATGCTCACAGCTCTCGTGGCTCCAGAAAATTTGCATCGTGTGGCTTCGGGCGACTCTTAGCCTCGGTAGTTCAGAGCCTCCAACGGTTCTATAAGCAGGAAAATATTATAATTTATTAATTTTTTCTCTTAAAATATGTAAACTTTTGTTTTTGTTTTGATGATTGACCATAGAAAGCCCTTAATTTTTATGTTTTTTTAGGCTCTTGTCAATTTTGCAATGTCTTTTTGCTTATTTGATGAAAAAAGTAGGAAAAGATGTTATAATTTGAATATACTTAACTTGTATTACTAGTCTGGTTTCTTACTGGAATACTAGTAGCACAAAACACTTAAAACACTCTTCTTTGTAAAGCCTAATTCTGTCAATGGCCAGCCAAAGCTTAAACAAAAAAAAGAACTATTCAAATAAATCTAGTGTTAATATATAAGAAACCCTTAATATTTTATAAGTAAAGTTTGGAATATAACTCAGTTACTTGGGTTTGTTTATTTATTTATTATTTGTATAGGTTTATTATTTATTATTTTCCTATATAGTTAAACCTGTAAATTTGGAATTGGGATTTTAGAATTTTAATTTAATTATCAATAATTAATGGAAAATGAAAATGATTAATTTCTAGGAAATATTCATGAAATAGTTTTAATAGTAATGAGGATAGAGGATAAGATTTATGTCAAATGATTATTTTTTTTAGCTTTAATTTAATTTAATATATTAATTAAATTATATATCTATATCTATGTATATATATATGTTTTTTTTGGAGATGTAATATAGCCAAACTATGATATTAACTTATAATGTAATAAAGGTGATGTGTATAAAGAGGTAATTTTTATTGTATTTTATGTAATTTGGTTAGTTGTCATGAAAGTTAATTATAAATTTATATAATTATGATAATTATATTTTAATATATTTCACTTAATTTGATAATTATATTTACAACAATCCTTTATTGGAATTGGCCACTTCAAATTTTCTTTTAAATATAAATTCCAATCCAATGAATCAAAATAAAAGATACTGGCATATTCTCATCTTAAACAGTACATAATAGAAGTAATGCATGGAGATAACTTCCATACATATCTAAATCAAATATTTAAATATGTTTAAATTAATTTGTTAAACCATAATAAAAATTCTACCATGTCCATCTGTCACTTGAGTAAATTCTAAGGTTCATATTGATCGCCTCAGAGGAGAGCTCTGCAACCAAAAACCTAATGGCGGCCATGTGGTAAAACCAATGAGGAGGAAAAAAGAAAAGGCTAGGGTGCAGACAAGTGAGAGCTACAGTAGTAGACAAGGCGAACAACTGAGGGACACAATCATGACAGAAGAAGTCAGGAGGGGAGAGATCCCCTCCTATCAGGATATTGTGACAGGAAACGGTCAGGACAGTCAGTCGACAAAGGAGAAACAGAACACCGATCCGATTTTGGGAGCGACCTGGCAAGCGGGAAGAAGGGGAAGATGTCTGCCATGTGCAAAGGAGAAACCCGGGTTTGTGATTCCTATGAATAATCTGGAAAGGAACAAAAGTTACATGAAAGGTCATGCACTTATCTGCAAGTTTGTCAGCGTATGGCCATCGGAACGAGACGTTACCAAGTGGATTTAGCAAAAATGGCAGCCCCAAGGACACATTGAGCTCAAGCTGGGAGCGAAGGACTTGTTTATGGTAATATTCTCAAACCTACAAGATAAGGAAAAAGTGTTTGAAAATGGCCGTTATTTTTATTATAACGCTGGTCTTTTTATGAGATATTGGGAGGAATGCTTTAACCCCGATAAGGAAAAATTCCTAGCAGCGCCAGTCTGGGTTCAGTTATTTGGGCTACCATAGATTTTTGGGACCCAGAAATATTGGAAGGGATAGGAAACTCAATAGGAAGTTTTGTGAAAATAGCAGAAACGACGAAGAAAGGAAGATATACATCGTACACCAGGATATGCGTCTATATGAACTTAGCAAACCCCATCCCAGATTCTGTGGAACTTGAGTATCATGAGGATGTCTGGCAGCAAAACTTAGATTATGAGCATATACCGCTTAGATGTCGTAGATACCATGATGATGTTCATCTAGTGAAGGAGTGTTCGATTACAATGGAAGAAGAAGAAAGGAGAAGTAACCTGCAAAAAAGAGGGCCAGTTGACCACGAAGGATTCCAAGAAGTGAAAAGTAGATGGAAAATAAACAAAGAAATATCCAAGGAAGGAAGGAAGGAAAATCAACCAATCCTAGGGAAATCAAACAACTTTGAAATATTACAGGAAGAGGAAGAAGAGGAGGATCAAGCTATGGAAAATCAAGAAGATAAAGAGTCAGACAATAGCTGTAGCAGTGAAAGAGCACACACAAAAAGGAAAGCCCCGAGCTAAGCCTTAGACAAAGGCAAGGAACAGGAAGAACTAATAGAACAGATGGAGATAGACATAGAGACAATCAGGGAAGAACTAAGTCAAGAAGAAGAAGTCCTAAGAAAATTATTGAATGAATGGAGGAATTTGGATGAGAGGTTTATCCTGGAAGACCAAAAGAGGTTGTATGCGGAAACTTTTCAGCAGTACAAGGCAAAACAAGAACAGTGGCCGAAGAACACAAAGAGAGCCAGATGGAAAATAGAACAGATTAGCAAGGACAAGGCAAGGGAGGGACAAAAAAAAAGAGGAAGGAAAAATCTTAAAGATTCCATCCAACTAGTGGGAGAAATGCTGGTGAACATAGGGAGAGTGGTTCCGCTATTAGCAGTGTTCCAAAATCTATCTCAAACTCATCAATGATATTGACATCATGGAATATTAGAGGCCTAAATAGAAAAGGGAAATAGAGACATTTAGCGGCAAGACTGAGGAAGGACAAACCACAAATAATGCTCATTTAGGAAACTAAAATTTCAGGGCAGAGGATGGAGGAAATCCTCAATAAAATAAGCCTAAGATATGAGCAAGTAGCCATAGATGCCAAAGGAAGTGCAGGAGGGATAACGGTCATATGGAATCCAGCAGAAGTCTTATCAAACTGTTGGATAGGAATGCCAAGGATCCTGACTGGATGATTCAGACTCATAGGGAAAAGTGAATGGGTGGCGGTGTCGGCGGTCTACGGACCCCATACCCAAGCAGATAGGAGCCTCTTCCTTAGCCATTTAGAAAAACTTAAAGGTATGTACTAGGAGAAAAAGTGGATTATCGTAGGAGACTTCAACTTGATAACCTCTATAGAAGAGAAGAAAGGAGGAAACAATAGAGAAGAGCCAGAGATGGAAAGATTGAAAGAGGTCCAAACAGACTTAAGGTTAGTAGATATACCTACAATAAATGGGAAATTCATCTGGAACAATAGAAGAGGTGGGAATAAACAAATTGCGTCAAGATTAGATAGATTTCTAGTCTCTAAGAACATAATAGGTATGGACATTTTCTACGAAGCCTCCATCCTCCCCTCTACAAGATCTGATCACTGGCCAATTAAACTAGAAATAGCCATGAATAATCATAATAAAAAGAGACCTTTTCGTTTCGAGTCCTTTTAGCTTAGAGCTCTAGATTTCATAAACAAAGTAAGAAACTAGTAGTAGGAAAGCAAGATGGAAATGGAAGTCCAGAACAAAATGCACACGTTCCAGCTCAGAATTATGGAAATAAAGGGAAGAATTAAGAAATAGAATAGGGAGGAGTTTGGCAACATCCAACAGGGGAAAGGAAAACTCCAATCTAGGATGGCAGGAATACAACAACAAATCATTGAGGAAGGAAGAAGTGAGGAATTGGCAAAAGAGGAAGGCAGGTTAATAAACCAATTAGAGGAAAGACGCAAGCAGGAAGAAATTATGTGGAAACAGAAAACACGTGTCCAATGGATAGAAGACGAGGAAAAGAACTCCAAATTTTTCCACAACGCGATGCTGAATCACAGACATCATAACAAATTTTTCTCATTGAAAGATAGTCAAGGAAACAGAGTGTTGCAGCAGAAAGACATGGAGAAGCTCCCAGTGGACTATTTCAAAGGCATCCTAATAGAGCCAAATATCAACAGGGCGCAGGAAATAAACAAGGTTTGTCAACATATCCCTAAGAAAGTAATTAGAGAACAAAATATGGCGTTGCTCAGGGTTATCACAAAAGAAGAAGTAGAGGAAGTGGTTAACAAAATGGCGAAGAATAAGGCCCCTGGTCCCGACGGCTTTTCCATTGAGTTTTACCAAGCAGCATGGAGTTTCATGGGAAATGACCTACTGGACCTTGTGGAGGAATCAAGGTGTTCAAAACACATGCATTAGGGACTGAATGCTACCTTCTTTTCTTTGATCCCAAAGAATGGAAATTCGAATGAACTGCAGGGTTTCAGACAAATTTCCCTCTGCAATGTAGTGTACGAGATCCTAGCAACTATTATGGTGAATAGACTCAAGCCAATTCTGCCGGACCTTATAGCCCAGGAACAAACTGGTTTTGTGAAAGGGCGGCAGATAAAAAATGGAATTATAGTTGCCCAGGAAGTGATTCATTCCCTGAAAAACTCTTGCAACCCAGATATGCTAATTAAATTAGACCTGGCTAAGGCTTATGACTGCCTTAGTTGGGGGTATCTGTAAAGCATCCTCAAAGCCCACGGTTTTAACCAAAGATGGGTGAACTGGGTCATGTCTATGGTGAGCACTCCAGTGATGTCAGTCATGTTGAATGGAACACAAACTGAAGCCTTCAACCCTTCGCGAGGGCTGAGATAGGGAGATCCCCTGTCTTCGTTTCTTTTCATCTTGGCTATGGAAGGATATGGTAGGTTGGTAAAAACTCAAGTAGCTAGGGATCAACTGAAGGGGCTAAGTATATGTGGGAATGATATCCTGGTAACTCACGAGCAAGTCATCGATGATAACATTTGTTATGGTCAAGCCACACTTAATGAGGTCCAGCAGATTGTCAAAACCTTATCTGAGTTCAACTAAGCTTCCGGGACTGAGATCAATAAACAAAAATCTGAAATATTTTTCTTTAACACTCAGCTAGCGGCCCAACGATTTTTGGCACGCACAATGGGATTTAGAATCAGAACCTTTCCTACAAAATACCTTGGTATTATGCTTAATGAGCACCAATACAGGGTCATTAACTGAGAACCTCTAATCAACAAAATGAGGAATAAGATGGAAACTTGGACCTTTCGCTCACTAAACGCTCCCAGTCGGCTAATTCTTCAAAAAACGGTTCTGCAAGCTATTCAAATATATCAGATTTCATGCCAAGCTATCCCCAAGGTCATTAGTCAAAAGTTGTTAGCAATATTAAGGAAATTTCTTTCGCAGGGAAACAACAAAACCAGAAAATGGACCTTAATTTCTTGGTAGTGGCTGAGCAAGTTATCTAAAGACGAAGGCTTAGGATTAAGGGACCTCTACGTTCTCAATCAAGTGATGGGGGCAAAGCTTTGGTGGAGATGGACCCAGGGTGGCCAAGAATTATCGAAGGCAATCTGGGAAAGGAAATATGAAGCAACGGAGGAACCCGAGGACAAAATGAGAAGCTAGACTGAGGTCAAAGGCTCCAGAATTTGGAGACTGGAAAGGAGTAACACAGAACTAATTAGAGAGTATAGTTTTTGGGAGATACGAGCAGGAGATAAAGCTAGGTTTTGGGAGGAATCCTGGCAGCAACGCAAAAGGCTTATCTATAAGGAAAACCTTCAAGTCATCCAAGCTTTCACATACCAGGCAAAGGGGATTGTTGTAGGCAATTTTGGAAACCAGGTATAAGCGATTATTGGCGTAGTTGGAAATAGAAGGAGGATTGGGTAGCGGCCCCTGACTCAGGTAGATGAAGATTACTACAATGAAATGGCATCCCGTAAAGTGGCGAGAAAAATAGGGCAAGACATCCTAAGATGGGGCACCAGAATTCAAGGAACCTTTTCTATAGGAGAAGGGTATTACTTAAAAGCTAAATAGAATCAACAAGCAGCGACGAAGAAATGGAAAAACTTATGGAAAATCAAGCATTGGCCAAAATTCTCTTTCTTTGTCTGGATTATGCTACATGGCAGGGTGCTTACCTGGGACCAACTTCAGAGGAAGGGGTGGCAAGGACCATCTCGATGTGTGCTCTGTAATGCACAGGAGGAGTCAATGGAACACTTGATGAACAGATGCATAGTCAGCAACACCCTATGGGAAAGCCATTACAAGATGTTTGAGTGTCGTCACAGGAATTACCATAATATCATTAATACCTTAGAAAACTGGCCGAGGAAACCTTACCAAAATCCAGTGGTAAAGCGCACTTGGTTGCTATCCACTGGGTTCTTGATCTGGAACCTCTGGAAGGCTCGGAATAACGCCATCTTCAAAGTAGGAAATCGTACTCCAGCAGACATCTCGGAACAAACCATCAAGAACATGAGAGAAAAAATTCTAATGGAATGCTGAAAGGAAGAGGACTGGAAGACGTCACCAATAGAGGAACAGATCCTAAGGAAGCTAGAAGTAAACCAGAGTATGATATGCGGTGGCCAAACAAAAGACCGAATAAGAGAGGTGGCAGAGAGTAAACAGTAACGACATCCCCCTCAGGGATTTACAAAACTAAATTTCAATGGCGCCGCCAAACACAACTTGGGAGAAGAAGGTATCAGGGGTGTCTTCAGGGATGACAACGGAAATACCTTAAGAATCCTTGCGATGGATTGTGGGGAGCTGACTCATAATGAAGCAAAACTGCACGCACTGAAGCGAGGCCTTCAAATTGCGATTCTGGTAAAGATTTAGAACCTCCAAATTGAGGGCGACTCAAAACTGGTGGTAGATATGGTGAGGCAATTACAGCCAGAAAAACAAGTGGAAAGAATTAGTAAAAGTTGGTGAACGACGAGGCTCATCGGAGAAATAGGGAAGCTAATTACAAAAATAGATTATCTGATCCCCACCCATGTAAGACGCTCAGACAATCAACCACCTGACTGGTTAGCAAACTGGGGCAGTTGCAACAGGGGAAAATTGATAGATAGGGAAGGAATGGAGCTTCTGCTCTTGGAGGAGCGCAAAAGATTACAGCGACTTCTCGACGTTGATAAGGGTGGTCATGGCAATTCCAAGGAGAACGGCCAGGAAATGACAGTAAGTGGCAGTTGTGGGGAAAGATTACAGTGGGTGGGGATGGACAACATAATCGTGAGAAAGGACGGGCGGGGTGTAAGTGACGGAGAAAGGCAAATGATGGGGCAGGGAAGGATAGGGTCACCTGACGGGGCGGAAGAGAGAATCGAGGCATCATTAAGGAAATAATTGGAGGGAGAGTGGGGAGTTGGGACAAGCGACAACATAAGGATTGCAAGTGGCAGCAGTGGTACAGATAGCGTACAGTAGGAGCAGCCGGGAGAATGTAGTAGCTATGAAGAATAAAGGAGGTCAGATAGGTAGCGGAAAATCCAGAGGAAGGGACGCAAGGATGAGAGGAGGGAAATTAAATGGATAGGTGGAGGTCAGGACGAAAGGACAAAGGGGACTCTTCAAACAAAGGCCTGAGGTGGTAGCAGGAGTGTTCATGCAGCTAAGCACAAAGCAAGAAGGAGCGAAAAAATGTGGCAGCAAGGCGCAGCGACCAGTCCACAACTCCAGTTTCGGCGAGGAAAATTGGTATATATACTCACTTCCTTTTATTGCAGCCTCTCGGATCACTAAAGGTAGAAACTCCTATTATTTCGTAGAGATGCCTAGGAAAAGGAAGTCGATAACCAGTAGTAAGAAAGGAATAGGCCATTCCGGTAATGGGAAGAAAAATTCTTACCCCATCAGAGAAAAAGATGCCTCAGGCAGAGAGAAACACGGACCTCAGAGGAGGGTTAAAACTAAGTCCTGAAGTGACTGGTGGCTGGGGAGGGTGGCCTTGTCAGGCCAAGACGGGTTCCTTGCTATTAACCGAAACCATTTCCTTGATTGCTTTCGTGGTAAAATCCAGAAGGCCAAGAGCAAAAATCCACTGGGGTACCGGTGGGAACTCAATCCACCCCATCAATTGGGGAGACGAGGGATTATGGCTTCACATACAGGTAGCCACCAAGTAGGATAGCAAGAGAATCTCAGGGAAGTAGAGAGCGATAGGAGGGTAAAGGGCTGACTTGCAAGGCAGGTCGTGGAGTGGACCAGGGTCGCGCGACTAAAGAATAAGAAGAAACTTCAGTCTAAGGTTGGGGGGTTAAGTGAGTGGGTTGAAGTAGATTTCCGAATTAGAAGTACTAACTTGTGCCCTGTTGTCTTGATAGGTAAGCAAGACAAAATAAGGAAAAGGTTTTAGGATCACAGCCAGATGGCACCAAAGAAAGAGAAACAAGTGGAGACCCGGGAAGAAGGCTCGAGCAGTGACCTGAAACAAAGAGGAAGGCAGCCAAATTAAGAAAAAATTATGTAAATGATTAATGCGTATATGGCCGGGAATTTCCCTGAAATCTGAGAAAAAATAAATGGGTGGGAACGGGAGCTGAGGGCCATTAGTGCGAACAAGGAGATTCCTTGGGGAGAATGGGAGGATTTGGTTCCAGACCTAGGAAATACCAGGAGCCGAAACTTTCTGTTCAATAAGTTAATCCAACATTATTGGATTATGAAACATGTGGTAGCTTAGGGTATGGAAATGAATTAGGCAGTGCAGGAAGAAGAGGAGGAGGAAAGAAAGCAGAGCGAGGAGCAGCTAAGGAGTCAGACAATGGCAGAAATAGAAAATCTAAAGACAATACTCCTAAAAGAAATTGCGGTTGTCCAAATCCAAGCAGCGAGAAATCACCTTACGCTGGGGAAAATGGAACAAATGTTGCAGGAAATGAAATGGGTTATGGAGCAGAAGAATGTGAATCCAGGGACAAGTGCCATGGTGCCCGCCCTGGATAAATCTTCAGATGAGGAATGACGAAAATGGGACCTATAATAGTTTTGTTTAAAATGTGTTTCGAAAAGAACTGTGTCTGGTTGGTTTGTTACGTTCCAGTAGATAGATTAGTTAGTAGTATTCAAAAGCATAGATATAAAAGTATAAAAGAGAAAAACATGTTTAAATTTTCGTCTGGTTATAATGCTGATAAGTGGCGGCTTGGTTTCCTACGGGCAGGCTAGCCACTAGACCTTTGTATGCTGTAAATTTTCGCTATCATAATATAGAAAGAAAGAATGCCTAAGTTGAAAAAAAAAATTTCTACCATGTCATTAATGATTGAACAATTATGAGAATTAATTAAAATTAGATTTAATTTAGAAACGTGACTTCACTCCACATTGAATTATCAAACATCTACTCTCTCTACATGCATAACATATTTTAAAACGTGGCTTCAGTCTTACAAGATTCATTGGATTACTAAACGTCTCCGTATTCCATCCTCCATTGTTGTTTGGAAACGTGGCAGCTGAACTTTTGAAAACGCGCCCCAGTTACTATTCAAGAAAATCGAAAAAATTGCATATTCGTGGGATTAGAATCCCCACTATCAACCACAACAACGTGACACCTGCTTTATGAAAAGTCCTCAGGACTCCTCTTCGCATTCAAAAAAATCCGAAAAAAGACATTAAAATAAATATAGAAAGTATGGCATATTGAGGTTTCTGGAAGCTAGATTTGGTTTGACAACGTTTTGGATCAAAGCTCTCTTTTTTACCTTCTCTTGGTAATAGAGAAAATTAAGGAATTGGTTTTAGTGTGATTTTTTTAGAATATTTTGGTGGATTTTTTAGGTTTAAAATTTTTAAAATTTGGTCGGAATTCATTGAAATTACAAGTTTGATGGATAAACCTGCTCAATAAAAGTGACCTAAGGGGTTTTCAGGTCCTTAATCCATATATATAATATAAAAACTAATTTAAATAACACAAATCAAAATTTCACCACAATTTTTTCTGCTTAATTCCAACAAAAAAACTTCAAAAAATTGCACTAAAAACACTCATAAATTAATATAAATCCTAATGCAAAAGTAAAATTTCATATTTGAATATCCCTCTTGATATTTTGGGAATCATTTGAATAAAACAACATTTATTGTGTTTAATTTGAATCGGACATTGTTTTCAACTCCCAATCAATCCAAAGCATTTTAGTTCTATTAATTATGTTTTCTATTAATTTGTGCAAGCTTTCAGGTTATTTGTATTCCCACGACATAGAACTGCTTATCATATTTCTAACAACACTGGTGTGCGGGAAACCCATGCTGCACATTTCATATAAATGCCCTTGATCGGCCAGAATGTATACATTATTATATGTTTAGCGGTGGTTGGAAACCGAACATATGTTTGGGTGAAGGCCGAGAAGACTTTACGGTGAAACTGTTAATTTCTCAGATGTACGGAATGATAAGGAAAGAGTTTAACGAGTAGTTTAAAAGGTTTTTTATTTTTTTATATTTTGAAAAGATTTAGTAGGAATTATTGTAAATTTATATAAAAGTTATGAAAATTCATAATTTTAGGTGTTTTAGTTTTCGATAGTATTGATTTTTTTTTTTTTATCAAAAACATGATTCAAGCATTGTATCTACAAGACTTTTTGAAATTCTTTTACCCAAATTCCAACCATTTTTATAGACAATTTCTAGACTTTCTCATTCAAAAATTGCAAAAACACTATCACATTACTAAACTAGCATTTGCACCTAATGTTGCAAAGGAAACACCGTAAGGCATAGTGTGTGGAAAAATATTGAAATGTCAATGGGCTTTTTTGAAGGCAAGGGTCCATGATAATGAGTTTGAATTGAGGAAGCCATGCGGAAAACCCTATTAGGGGGTTAAAGTGGCTATGAAATGGAATAAAAGTAGTCATAAATATCCATTGAACTTGTTTAGATACCTTAAAGATTGCCTAGTTGAAAGTGAAGTTAAACAAAAGAATTCACGTGAACAACAATTGGGTATCCATATCGATATACAAAATTTTAAGGAGAGGTATGTTAATCTTTTCAAACAACATTCTAATGTATTTGCCTAGAAATATGAAGACCTTAAACCATATCACATTGTGATGAACTGAATCCCTGCCAGGATATATTCCATATGACGCTACAGGTGGTCGATAAGGAGGTGAAAAAAAATGCTTGGGCTCATGAAGGAGCTCTGTATTGTCCTCCAACCCACACTAATCCTATGCCGATTATATTCCATGGCAACATCGTAGACAAAAACATCTCTTGTTCATTACTCCTAGTATGGTAATATTGACTAACTCTGCGTGTGTCACAAATCATATAAAAATAGATTTCAGTTAGCTCCATGGTCCTTGGAGAATAATAATATATATAAATTACCCTTCCTACTCATATATGACTTGGAATTTCCATCTACCTTCTCATACATATATGACCTTCTATCATCACACTCTAGATTCCTAGAGATAAACTCATAACACTCTCTCTCTACTTTCCTACATTTTGAAAATTTATGTCAAAATAAAAATATAATTTACAACAACATAATAGTCTTCTTCACAAAGTACTCTATCACTTTTCCATCTACCTTACCTTCTCATGCATGGGCCTTTGTGTAATAACACTCTGCATTTCTAGATATAAAAACACATAACACTCTCCTTAGTTGCATAGTTAATTTCCACCATCTAGGCTTTTTCATTTCATAAGAAAAATAAGTTTTTTAAACTTCTTTTAATACTAGTTTCAGTTTTAAATAGTAATCAAATTCTGAGATATTATTTCAAAATATAATTGTAAGTAAATCATTGTTATGTCTTGTCTGTATTTCTTATCAAAAAAAAATTATTGTTATATTATTCTTATAATTGAATTATTGCAGGACTCTTGTACCAAAGAATTTCAATAGTTTTAATGATGCTAATTTTCAGTGGGCGTGTGTTGATCACAAAGATTCTCTTGCTTGTGTTCCCCATTGAAAATAAACATCTATCGACAATTAACCATAATATTGCAGTTGCACTGTTAATCCTCGGCACCATCGTCATTGCCATTGGCCTCTTCATGTTCTCTCAGCAAATCGGCGGTGACAGAACCCATGGTTTGTTTATGATTTTTATCTGGAAATAAAGCATTTCATTTTTCTTCTATTTCTCAAATCTGTTTTTGGATTTTTTGGCCTCTTATATTGGTGTTGTCTTACTGCTGAAGATTGAGGGTTATATCTGATTTTATTTTTGTGGGATTTCTATTTATTGTCGTTCAGGTATGTTGTTTTTGTTGGGAACAATCCTGTTTGTCCTAGGGTTCTATTATTCGAGAATTGCAGGGTACGCATACAAGGGCTACAAGGGCTTCTCTTCCTCAAACAATCCAGCAGTGTGAAAAATTTCAAAAACTGAGTTCTTTGGCTTGCAGTCTGATCTTATATGTATTACTTGGGGTTTAGTGGGATATTTATTTCTGGGGTTAGGGTTTAAGGTTACGTTGTTCAACCTGAAAATTATCGCCAAATTTTGAAAAATTGAAAATTTGCTGGCCTCTTCTGTAAATGAAAGATTGTGCAAATATTTTCCTGAGGTTTTTTTATTTTTAGGTGCCAATTCAATTACATTGTATAAAGGATATGAGTGTTTGTTAATTCTATGAAAAGCTAAGAAAACTTTGGGGATTATTTAAGATTTCAGGCTATAGGAAGAGTCTCCTCCTTTCCAATCCTCCTTCTATGGTTGTTGTCAGTTCCTTAGTTTCTAATGTCCGGTTGTGCAAGGCCAGGATGCCCTTTTTGCTTCATCTTTTTTGGGTAAAACACGGGACACATTGAACCAGAAGACATATAGAGATTCCGCAGAGGATTCTGTTAAGGTTAAAGTCAAATAACTATGAGTAAAATTCATAGGTACTTTTTTGAAGTACTTATTCTATTTCAAGAAAGATCATTCTATTGTACTAAGCAGTGTGAAATGACCCCGCTTAAGTAAATACTGTGTTAGTTCGAATAAGTTTGATAGAATTTAAAATAGGTCGTGAGCTACTAAGATTTGGCAGAGCTTTATGAATGTTCAGTTAAGTTAGTAGGTTGTTGTCCAGAGGCACAGTTTCAAAGAGAAAATGCCATCTGAAATGAAGATTGTTTATTTACTTGTGGAAAATAACCATTAAATAGTCCAGTTGAGAGGCAAATGCCAGTATGCAGCCTGCATTTTCTTATTATCAAAAGAAGTTAAAGCTTGTTATGCATACCAAATGACAAATAGTAACCATTCACATCGCAATAAGGGTTGGAAATTAATAATTCTGGAGGCACCAAATACAAGAGTTCAATAATTCTGGAGGCACCAAATACAAGATTTCAATACAATGATAAAGCTTATTAATAAACGCAGGGTAGCATTGTCATGCAGGGCACACCAATCACCCATTTGGTACATGAGTTTACAAAGCATCACTGGACTCTGGCATGATTAGCATTCAACTTGCATTTTACGAGATAGTAAAGATACATGGACAGGGTATCTCTAGAACATGACATCATGCCCCTGAGTAACAAATTATAAACAAAACAAATACATTTCCAACTGGCTTATCACATATTTCATTAAAATTTGTGATAGATAACCTACCATAAACAATCCAAAACTCAAACTGGACTGGACGATCTCTTATATCTCAACAAGACTGGGGACTTGAGGCCGTTGTGCAAATTATTGCATACACATTCCATGACAACCTATACTACAAACTTTCAAATATAATATGAGCTCCCATATCCCTCTCAAGGAATTATAAGTTCTTCTCGAGCATAGATGGTGTCATCAGTGTACTTATTTGCAACTTTTATTTGATCAACTAAAACCTGCACTCAACCAAGGAAACAGAACCAGTTACACAAGTCTTATACAATGTATAGAAGGGAACAACATGGCAACTTAGTTTCACATGCATTCAAAAAGTTGAACAACAACTACGCTAAGAAATGCTCTACAATAAGGTGGGACAAAGAATAAAGATACTTGATAAATAGAGTCAGACCACTAACCAAAATACAAGAGTTCAATACAACGATAAAGCTTATTAATAAACGCAGGGTAGCATTGTCATGCAGGGAACACCAATCACCCATTTGCTAAATGAGTTTCCAAAGCATCACTGGACTCTGGCATGATTAGCATTCAACTTGCATTTTACGAAATAGTAAAGAGACATGGACATGGTATCTCTAGAACATGACATCATGCCCCTGAGTAACAAATTATAAACAAAACAAATACATTTCCAATTGGCTTATCACATATTTCCTTAAAATTTGTGATAGATAACCTACCATAAACAATCTAAAACTCAAACTGGACTGGACGATCTCTTATATCTAAACAAGACTGGGGACTTGAGGCTGTTGTGAAAATTACTGCATACACATTCCATGACAACCTGTACTACAAACTTTCAAATATAATCTGAGCTCCCATATCCCTCTCAAGGAATTGTAAGTTTTTCTCCAGCATAGATGGTGTCATCATTGTACTTATTTATAGCTTTTATTTGATCAACTGAAACCTACACTCAACCAAGCAAACAGAACCAGTTACACAAGTCTTATACAATGGATAGAAGGGAACAACATGGCAACTTAGTTTCACATGCATTCAAAAAGTTGAACAACAACTACACTAAGAAATGCTCGACAATAAGGTGGGACAAAGAATAAAGATACTTGATAAATAGAGTCAGACCACTCACCAAAATACAAGAGTTCAATACAACGATAAAGCTTATTAATAAACGCAGGGTAGCGTTGTCATGCAGGGAACACCAATCACCCATTTGCTACATGAGTTTCCAAAGCATCACTAGACTCTGGCATGATTAGCATTCAACTTGCATTTTACGAGATAGTAAAGATACATGGACAGGGTATCTCTAGAACATGACATCATGCGCCTGAGTAACAAATCTAAAAGAAATCTGTATAAACAAAACAAATACATTTCCAACTGGCTTATCACATATTTCCTTAAAATTTGTGATAGATAACCTAACATAAACAATCCAAAACTCAAACTGGACTGGACGATCTCTTATATCTAAACAAGACTGGGGACTTGAGGCTGTTGTGAAAATTATTGCATACACATTCCATGACAACCTGTACTACAAACTTTCAAATATAATCTGAGCTCCCATATCCCTCTCAAGGAATTATAATATTTTGTCCAGCATAGATGGTGTCATCAGTGTACTTATTTGCAGCTTTCATTTGATCAACTGAAACCTACACTCAACCAAGGAAACAGAAACATTGTTATATACTACTCTAGCCAACTGAATCCTCTGTTTTTGTCCTCCACTCATATTCAATCCTCTCTCCGCAATCTCCATCATATCTCCATCAGCAAAACTCTCTATATCCTTGTCTAATGCACAAGCTTTTATTGCCTTCTTATATTGAATTTTGCCCATCGGTTTCCCATAGAGTATGTTATCTCTGACAGTACCACTCTAAATCCAAGTTGTTTGTGCCACATAGGCAACATTGCCATATACTTCAACCTGCACGTAGTCCAATCAAAAAGTTTATGGAAGAATTTATGTATATAGAAAGCAAAAAATTTGCATCTACAATCTTGTTGAACTATGAAATGGTTACTTTTTCTCAAGAAGAGTAGTTAATGTTCAACTTACATCTCCTGAAATTTTTGGGATTTCTCCAAGAATTGTATATAGCAGAGCAGATTTCTCTGATCCCACTGAGCCACAAACAGCTACCTTTTCTCCAGTTTTAATGTGCATATTTATTCCCTTCAATATTGGCTTTGCCAATGAAGATTCTAGAAATAAAAAGTAGTGGTGGAAATTTCCCAGGTTTATCTATCAGGCAAGCCAAATAAAAGGTACTGGTGGACATTGCTCAATAGAGGACAAGTTTATCTATGGTACAAGTGAAATAAAATGTATTGCCCAATAGAGAACAAGTTTATCCATGGTACAAGTGAAATAAAATGTATGTACTGGTGATAGAGGACCAGATGCAGTCGTTTCACTCCTTGACATTGAAGGATGTAAACATTCTATAGTTTAACTCTTAGAAAATATAGATTCAATCAATCAATTCCAAAGAAAATAGAGTTGCAGAGATTGATTTACAAATATTTGATTAAACATGGAGAGACCTTTCCCGATAGTAGGAAGCATGAGGATGGGCAGCTAGAAGGTGCTCACCTTTATTTACATAGATAATGTTTTGGGCCAACATGAGCTTGGGCAACTTTTGCGCAAGGATATGGAAAAGGCCAAGAAGGTGAAAATGCTTCTCACTGCACCTAATATAGATGTGGGGAGAGCCTTAAAATTGAAAAGCATAGTCTATGCTATAAAAGGCCTTTCTATATAGACGCTATGCATCTTTTGGGGAGATATCTATATGCTGGATTCCACAAGGAAAACCAACTAAATTCTACCCAATTGAATAAGATGTTCAGTCACATGGCAGAATTCCAAAACTTACTGCTCTAGCCAACTGAATCCTCTGTTTTTGTCCTCCACTCATATTCAGTCCTCTCTCCCCAATCTTCATCATATCTCCATGAGCAAAACTCTTTATATCCTTGTCTAATGCACAAGCTTTTATTGCCTTCTTATATTGAATTTTGTCCATTGGTTTCCCATAGAGTATGTTCTTTGACAGTACCACTCTAAATCCAAGCTGTTTGTGCCACGTAGGCAACATTGTCATATACTTCAACCTGCACGTAGTCCAATCAAAAAGTTTATGGAAGAATTTATGTATATAGAAGGCAAAAAAGTTGCGTCTACAATCTAGTTGAACTATGAAATGGTTACTTTTGCTCAAGAAGAGTAGTTACTGTTCAACTTACATCTCCTGAATTTTTTGGGATTTCTCCAAGAATTGTATATAGCAGAGCATATTTCCCTGATCCCACTGAGTCACAAATTGCTGCCTTTTCTCCAGTTTTAATGTGCAGATTTATTCCCTTCAATATTGGCTTTATCAATGAAGATTCTAGAAATAAAAAGTAGTGGTGGAGATTGCCCAGGTTTATCTATCAGGCAAGACAAATAAAAAGTACTGGTGGACATTGCTTAATAGAGGACAAGTTTATCTATGGTACAAGTGAAATAAAATGTATTGCCTAATAGGGGACAAGTTTATCCATGGTACAAGTGAAATAAAATGTATGAACTGGTAAAAGAGGACCAGATGCAGTCGTTTTACTCCTTGACATTGAAGGATGTAAACATTCTATAGTTTAACTCTTAGAAAATATAGATTCAATCATTCAATTCCAAAGAAAATAGAGTTGTAGAGATTGATTTACAAATATTTGATTAAACATGGAGAGACCTTTCCTGATATTAGGAAGCATGAGGATGGGCAGCTAGAAGGTGCCCACCTTTATTTACATAGATAATGTTTTGGGCCAGCGTGAGCTTGGGAAGCTTTTGCACAAGGATATGGAAAAGGCCAAGAAGGTGACGATGCTTCTCACTACACCTGATATAGATGTGGGGAGAGCCTTAAAAGTGAAAAGCATAGTCTATGCTATAAAATGCCTTTCGATACAGACGCTATGCATCTTTTGGGGAGATATCTATATGCTAGAATCCACACTCTTCATAATCCATTGAATATAAGACATCTTATTCAAATGTATGAGATTGCTTCTGAAAAATTGTTCTTACCAACTTCTTGTACAGTCTCAGAATCCGGCTTGGTCAAAGCCATGAGTGCATTTTCTGTAAAAGTATCTGTATACTTCAGTAACTCATCTGCAGCCCCTTTTTTGGCACCATACTGTTTAATGACAAGAAAGTTATAGAGCATAGACTCTGGTGGTAAAGCTAGACAATAATTCCTAAAGGTATTACAGCTCACGTTCCAACCCTACCCTGCTTCCCTGAAAATGTCTCTAACGGCTTCAACATTATAAACTAAAATTGACAAATACGAAGTGTCTGACCATTGAGACACTTTGATTTAGCTAATGACCTAAATTAATAATATTTAGGTAGGGTAACACATACCGTGGGAAAAATTTTAGGTCCTTCAAAATTGTTCTCGAGATACTCAAGTAAATCCAGACTCTCTCCTGTGACCTTGCCACTGTGCTCAAGAGAAGGAACCTGGAAAATTAAAAATAGTGAATTATTTGCGAGTTCCGCTCTATATCTTGCAGACATTTGGCCCTTTTGTAACATTTGACATTTGGAACTTCTATTTTTGCACGTTCCTTGCTTGAAAGATTAGTGATGATCACACAAAAACACACAAGAAATAGATCTTCCTAGCTGACTAAGAATGTTAAAAGGAAATCCCAATTCTGTGTTGGTCTTTCTTATTCCATGCCCAAATTGTAAAAGGCTAAAACAGTGATGATCAAAAATTCATTACAGCCTCTCAAGCAATAGTGAGAAGATGGCTCACTGGCCGGCGCCCCATCTCCTCACCTTCTCGTAATTGTAAGCCCGATCGAAATGCCCCGTTCCCACGGAGAGCACCAGCAAATCTTCCACACATCGCACACTTCCAAGGAGATTGATTGCGCTTCAAAGTAAATGGGAGCTGAACGGTTCAGAGGGAGGATTGATCGACGGTTTAAGTTTTTGTAATCGTCTAACATCTAATCATACGGTATCCAAGGATGACAGGTAAGCAAAGAGGGGGATGGGTTTCAGAGAAAAATACCTTACGGCGTAATTAAAAAAATAATCTGTTACATTAAGTTTATTTATAATATTTAAAAGATAACCAACTTGCAAAATGAAACGAATATTCAAATTTTATTGATAACTTCAATACGGTTCTAAAAAGTATTTACAAACTCCATAAAAATGTCTAAAATCACTTTAGACACTCTTAGGACGAGATTGTCGATGTGCCACCGAACCAAATATTAATTTTCCATCCTTCCCGGGTTAAAAAATAAAATCTAATAAAAGAACTCTGCATGAGCTCTGATCATAATTTACAACTTTCAAAAGAAACAAACCAGATCCATCTTCTAAAAATATGTGTTATTTAGTACGAAGTGTCTGAAGGATCCGAATAACATACTCAGGGTTAAACGACGGAAATAACAGGGGTTACAGATTTCGTTGAAAGTCTGGTTGAATTCGATCATTATTGGACAATTTCATAGTTTGAAAGCTTTGTAATCTCTTTGGGAATGACCTTTAGGTTATAACAATTGCTAAAATCAAAATATTTCATGTTTCCAAGCTTTCCTATTTGAGAGGGCAACGATTTTAGCTTGCTACAATGACTAATGTTCAAAAACTGAAGGGAAGAAAGATTACCTATATCTTCATGAAGATTTGCAATTTCAGTCCATCTCAGATTGAGAAATTCGAGCTGTCTCAGCTCCCATAATGATAATGGCAATGATTTTAATTGTGTTCCACTTAGATCCAGCACCTTAAGAGAAGTGAGCCCCTGTAGAAATGCTTCAGGAATTTCTTTCAATTCCAATTTTCCTAGGAATAGGGTCACCAATTTCTGACATCTCAGTTCTTGTGTGGGGAGAGACTTAATACCATTGCCCAGAACTGATATTCTTTTGCAGTCAATCACTGTCTCAGGGAATCGTTGAAGCATTTGGCCTGCCCTAAACACACAATTCTCCTCTGTTTCTCCAATGTATATTGCCATATCCCGTACAACATCGTGAACTGTAATTACATTTTCTTGGTGTTTCACTTGAAATAAGCAACGATCTTCAACAAACTTAACATACCTGTGCCTGGTGTCTTTGGTCTTAATGAGACTTTCTGCCATCCACATATGCAAAAGTGGATTCACTCGAAAAGCAGTATCTTGAGGAAACATTGCACAATACAGAAAATAGTTCTTCAAATTGGCATCTGGCAAACAGTCATAACTTCATCTCATTCTTTGAAACAAATCTCGATCAATTCGAGGATGATGAGCAATTGGAGAAACGAAATCCAGACTCTGCAGCTTCCTCAGAGCATGCCTCCACTCATTTACATCGCGCTTGCCAATCATGGATGAACCAAATATTAATTTTCCATCCTTCTCGGGTTAAAAAATAAAATCTAAGAAAAGAACTCTACATGAGCTCTGATCATAATTTACAACCTTCAAAAGAAAAAAACCAGATCCATCTTCTAAAAAGATGTGTTATTTAGTACGAAGTGTCTGAAGGATCCGAATAACATACTCAGGGTTAAACGACAGAAAGAACAGGGGTTGCAGATTTCGTTGAAAGCCTAGTTGAATTCGATCATTGTTGGACAATTTCACAGTTTGAAAGCTTTGTAATCTCTTTGGGAATGACCTTTAGGTTATAACAATTGCTAAAATCGAAATATTTTAGGTTTCCAAGCTTTCCTATTTGAGAGGGCAATGATTTTAGCTTGCTGCAATGACTAATGTTCAAAAACTGAAGGGAAGAAAGATTACCTATACCTTCATGAAGATTTGCAATTTCAGTCCAGCTCAGATTGAGAAATTTGAGCTGTCTCAGCTCCCATAATGATAATGGAAATGATTTTAATTGTGTTCCACTTAGATCTAGCACCTTAAGAGAAGTGAAACCCTGTAGAAATGCTTCAGGAATTTCTTTCAATTCCGAGATTTCTTTCAATTCCAATTTTCCTAGGAATAGGGTCACCAATTTCTGACATCTCAGTTCCTGTGTGGGGAGAGACTTAATACCATTGCCCAGAACTGATATTCTTTTGCAGTCAATCACTGTCTCAGGGAATCATTGAAGCATTTGGCCTGCCCTAAACACACAATTCTCCTCTATTTCTCCAATGTATATTGCCATATCCCGCACATCATCGTGAACTGTAATTACATTTTCTTGGTGTTTCACTTCAAATAAGAAACGATCTTCAACAAACTTAACATACCTGTGCCCAGTGTCTTTGGTCTTAATGAGACTTTCTGCCATCCACATATGCAAAAGTGGATTCACTCGAAAAGCAGTATCTTGAGGAAACATTGCACAATACAGAAAACAGTTCTTCAAATTGGCATATGGCAAACAGTCATAACTCCATCTCATTCTATGAAACAAATCTCGATCAATTCGAGGATGATGAGCAATTGGAGAAATGAAATCCAGACTCTGCAGCTTCCTCAGAGCATGCCTCCACTCATTTACATCGCGCTTGCCAATCATGGATGAGGCTATTACATTTATGATGAGGGGTAAGCCTTTACACTCGCTGGATACTTGTCTGGCAATATTCTCTAACCCCTCAGAAATACTATGGTCTCCAGCTCCTTCTTTGAAAGCCACTTTAGAAAACAAATCCCATGATTTGTCTGTGGGCATGGCTTCTAATTTAATGCACTCATCTTCTGCCTTCATTTCTTAAACCAGACTTCTATTGCGAGTAGAGAATATGAGTTTGCTGGCTCTGTCATTGTTTAATTCCACACCCAGTTGCTCCATATCCTGTGTGCTCCACAAATCCTCTAACACTATAAAAAAAATTCTTGGTATTCAGATGTGCAGACAATTGCATCTTCTGGGCATCAACATCTGTGCCGAGCGGGTCTAGATTGACTTCAGAGGCAATAGTATTATGCAAGTCTAGAATTGGAAATTGGGCGACGGTAACCCAAATGACAGCATCAAAAACGCCACTAACCTCTTTGTGGGCACTGTAGATTTTTTTGAGCAACGTTGTTTTTCCAACGCCACTGGTGCCGTACACACCGATTCTCCGAACGTGGGGAGCTTCTGTGAGCCACCTTTCAATCTGCACCTCTGCACCGGCTTTGCCCGAATGCCATGCTCATGGCGTGATCGATTGCGCTTCAAAGTAAACGGGAGCTGAACGGTTCAGAGGGAGGATTGATCGACAGCTCAAGTTTCTGTAATCGTCTAACATTTAATCGTATGGTGTCCCAGAATGGCAGGTAAGAAAAGAGGGGGATGGGTTTCAGAGGGAAACGCCTTACGGCGTAATTAAATTGGAAATCGTTATCTAGATTGCTGATTTGGGAAAACATGGGGTCAATTATACGGGCCAAAAAATACGTATCATTAGTAATGGATGTCACTGTTTCTGAGGTTATCTACGTGGGTCCTGGGGGCGGCCAGGGATCCGGCGTGTATAATGAATGTGTCAGTATTCTACAAAAGTTGTACAAAAGTTGTCCATAAAAGAATTGATGTCATTAAAAGAGTTATGGTTGGGAACGTCATGAATTTTGAGGCCATGGTGAAAAAAGAAGTTGTCTAATGAGGCTGAGGAATTGCCCAAACGAGGCTGAGGAATTTCCCAGATGGCCAAAAGTGGTAGGAATTTGGGAAAAAAATTCAAAAAATCTTGTAGAGACAGTGTTTGAATCGTGTTTTTGAGGGTGGAAATGGATTCAGTACCATCAAAAATGTCTAAAACACTTAAAATTTTGAAGTTTAACAACTATAATTTAGATTTACAAAAATCCTTACTGGATTTTCTCTAAATATAACCAAAATTTCTATAATTTTTCAGGCAACTCCTCCACCTCGTTAGACTATCGATAAAAAGATGAACCTGCGGCCAGGAATCCTGCGTGTATTCTATAAAAGTTTTTCATGAAAAAATGATGTCATTAAAAGAGTTATGGTCGGGAACTTCATGAATTAAGAGAACATGGGTGAAAAATTGAACCTAAGAAGATAGATGCGAAGACTTATAGTTCAAAAACTTTGTTGAGGAAGATACAAACCCACTTGATCAAACACGAAGCTACAGATTCACTAGAACAATCATATGTCAACAACATTTTCCTTCAGTTGTTGATGTTGATTAGCAATCTGTGATAACGGAATCTTATGCTTGCGATTGATATCCTTTCACAAAGTCGGTAGTGTGAACAAATTCTTAACGTAATCTGATGCTCTAGAGCCTAACTTGATTGTAGATTTACGCCGAAAATTAGACATACAAGAACGAAGTCAATCGCTCCCACCCATGAAAATTGTAGAGTATGTGGCCATTGTGGAATAAACGTGAAATTAACATGAAAAAATCAAATGCACAAATTATGTATCTATGGTGCACCAAAGGAATTCGAAGAGAGATCTGCCCGCTAAATTATGCTTTAATTATTTTATTTTAGATATTTAATAGTAGTAAAATAAATTTGTATGTAACTAGTAATTGTCCCAAAAGGTACAAAGAGAGGCCGATAGGATTATTAAATTAGAATTGTTGAATTTCTCTAGAAGAGATGTTGGTTTAAGCCTACAAGGAGCAAAGAGATTTGATGTTTGGAGTTATATGCTTTTTGGACACCATATTCCTTTAAATACAACTTAATTTTTTAGAAAAGTTCAAGCCCAACGCAGTTCTGTCATGCAAACAGTTCTGCCATGATTGAAAAATTAAAAATAATTTGGTATACAAGAGAATTTACCAAGGTAAACCACAAGTTACACATCTTCAGACATGAAAAAGTACATAACAATGGTTTGGCAAATCAATAACGATATCATAATTGCTTTTCCTTCCACATACATACAATTGCTCCAAAGGGGAGTGCAAAAGCAATCTCCTATAAAAATGGACCTCTATATCTAAATACAAGATCTTAGCCATGAGGAAAAAGAATAGAAAGGTCTGAGGACCATAAAGCCACAACCATGAGGATATCATAGCCTACTTGCGCTGTCTGATGAATGACCCGTGAAGGGAGAAAGCTCTAGTCCGTGACAACTGCTTTCTTTCA
>APFE031432211.1:0-33809 GCA_000404065.3 Pinus taeda | reverse complement strand
TGTATGCACAAGTACTAGCTCTTGCCGCAACTGTCACTTGGTCAGCTGGCGCAAGTCCGCTAGGAGCTTAAGCCAACTTCTATGAGTTCTTAGAATAATCTTTTTAACTAATAGATGTAAGCTAACTCAAAGGAAGCTAATCTACTTGCGAAAAGAAACTGAAAGCCAAAAAGAAACGTAAACCCTAGCAAACCCTAATTCTACCATCTAATCCTACTGATGCAAAAATGAGAATGCAAACTACTGAAAGAGATGTCATTACTTCTATGCAGGTAAAATACATGTGTCTAGACTACCTCTGTCTTAAGAAAACATCTTTTTGTATTTTTGATTAAGTTGTCAGTTTCATCATGCATATGCTTTCACTGTTCTTTATTGTGCAGGGGTGGATCAAAGAGGAGAAATGCTTGGAAAAGGTTGGGAAGGTTCAGAGAGGGTCTAAGGAGTCCCTAACACCCTTCCAGGGAGTTTCACCAAGTTTGGCAATCAAGAAACCTCATTTGTGAGCTTCTATAGGATGTTCAGAGATTTCTACAGGATGTTTAGAAATTTCTACAAGATGTTTAAAAAGTGGATTTTAGAGGATGGGTGAATGAGGTAAGATGCATGAATGGATAGGGAGGTAGGATAGGAGTCTGAAGTGGCCCAGGGACTGGTGGATTGAGTGGTGAAAAGGTGTATAAGGCTGAATTGACTCAAAGAAGACTGAAACATTGATTGCACAAAAAGGTAGGGTTACGTGGGCAAGAGGATAGATGTAAGACAAGGAACCTAGCTAGGAGATGGAATAGATGGATCTAATGAAGCTTAGGTGGATGAAAGAGTGGTAGAGATGCTCGGCACTATGTACATTCAACTGAATCAACAAAGTCTTGCAAGTAATCAAAGTCCTAGCTAATCTAATCTAGCTAACAATAAAGTGAACGAACAACAGCTTTATTTGAAGGAGAACTATATATATCAACTATACAATGAGATATTTCAGAGATCTGAACACATAACCAACTTCTGCAAATGGAAACAGTACACTAAGGATTGCATGGTAAAGCAAACTAGTGTTTTTGTTTGGGACAACACGGTTACTTCAATTCCAACCCTTGATCCAATAAGGAAGAGGTGAAACCGAAAGTGTTTTTGACCTTTTTCTAGAGCTTTTTTCCCTATGATTATCCTACCAACTCAATATAATCATAAAAATCATTTTTAATCATCAAAAGAAATCTAAATAGCAAAGCAAGATTTAAATCTAAATAGCAGATTGTATTCTAAGAATGCAGCAAAGACACATAAAAGTGAACAAAGGAGGCACTGGGCACTTGAGATGGGCCCAACCCCAAGAGCTACAACCTCCTAAGAGAGATTAGAGTTGGTGCAAAGCTGGATTCATCTTTATTGAGCAAGAAAAGAAGTGTTACATCAAAAACTATCCACAAGGGAAAGCTTGAAAAGGTGTTGAAATGCAAAGCTAATCTACTGACTAAAATCGAACTACAAACTAGCTAACTTCTGCCTACAAAGTGACTAACTACTGGCTAACCAAAATGAGGCCCTAAGCCTTCTTATTTATATAAATTGAGGACCCCAATAGCCCTCCTAAAATTTAGGGACTCGGCTGCCCAAAACTTGCAGTTAACAGCAGTCCTACTTGACTTGCTTGGCTGCCCTTGTGATAATTGATTTGGTGGCCCTTGAACTCCAATCTAATGGTGGATAATTCGAGGTAAGGGCCCATAAATGAAGAGGACACCTTCCTAAAAGTCCTCTCCACGAGTTTGGCTGCCAAGTGCTCATTTAAACCTTTGACTTTGTCTCCAAATTGACCAAAAAGACTACACAAAGCACACATTAGACGTGTTGGCATAATGACTAACCCAATTCACTCTATTAGCATAAATATAATAAAAAACATGCAATAAACTAATGAGAATGGTGGATTAAGTCGAATTAGGAGGTTGAATGAGCCCATATAATTATCCATTTTGGGACTCATCAAGCCCGTGGACAAATGTTTGACATTTTGATTATTGATTTTTTTAATTTTATTCTACCCAATAAGATTTTTATTTTAATTTAAATTCAATTCTACATTTTTTAATATTTAATAATTTATATCCCTCTTCTATTACTTATTATTTATATATATTTCTTTAGTCTTAGTCAAAATTAATTATTTAAGCAATTGTCTCTTCATTCTCACCTTCCCTAATTGCTACATTCACTCCAATCTCATCATTTTCATCTTCATTACAATTATATTACTTCATTCTTTATTTAACTTGGTCAAACACTCTTCCCATTATCATTCAAGCTTCATGTCCCCCTAAAGATGGGTGAAGTGTTCACCCAAAACATTGGGCACATCATCTCAGAGTTTAGAATTTTCAACAATATTGACAAGTTATTGACTATGGAAACATTCATGCTAAAAAACATAATATATTAGTTAAATATATGTGCATTTTAAAAACATGTAACAATATTCTTAACCATAGAAATTCACCTTCATTTTACCTGGAAATTCTTAATTTGTAAATGGTTATTCTTACAATATCATGAGCCAATATCATGGCTTTACCAATACCACATGGCTAATATTACATGTATTGATATGAGATTTTTTTAATTAACTAATTTGAGATAAAATAATTAAAATAGCATAACGAACTTTGCAATAAATCTTTACCCTTGATTTGTGAATATTACCAGCCTAAATCCATCTTAACCCGGAGAGGAATCAAATCTCTCCAGCGTAAATCCATCTTAACCCAAAGAGGAATCAAATCTCTCCAAGCCTAAATCCATCTTAACCCAAAGAGGAATCAAATCTCTCCAAGCGGAACATATAAAACTTAAAGAAAGGTTTACACCTTGATATATTCTTCCACTTGATAAGGAGTTGACATGAATCTAGGCTAGTTTTATTATTATTATTAATTTTTTATGCAATTTCACTAAGTCAAAATGTTTTAATTAATATTTTTTTTTTTTTTTTTTTTATTTTTGTTTAATTTTGATTGGGTCAAAATGTTTAGATAACATAATATAATAGACATCATCTTTTCACACTAGGCAGGAGGTGCTCTTACAGACAAAAATGTAACAAAATTACATACATTAGTTAAATGAGAGGTGTTTTTTGACATGTGAGCCATGCTATTGGCCCATGGTAAGGTATGTCACGGCATGGTTAATAATATCCATGATAAAGTGGGGTGAGTATCCATGATGAAAAATCTTGTTATATTGTAATTAATATTTTGATTGTGAAATAAGAGATGGTTTTTAGGCATGTGGTATTGATGAGCCATCATATTGGGCCATGATATGGCATAGTTAATAATATCCATGGTAAAGTGGGAGTGAATGTCCATGGTTAAAAGTCGTGTTATACTGTAAGTATTAAGTTGTTATGTACTTATTAATGAAATTTAAATATGGTTACAAAACTATTATTTTAATTTATATGGTAAAATAGATATTAATTTAGAAAGAAAGAAATAAATAAAATTATTTTAACGTCCACCAGGCTAAAGATAGCCTATGGGGCAGATTGTTTCTTCATCCACGAGGCTAAAGATAACCTATAGGACAGATTGTTTCTTCATCCACGAGGCTAAAGATAACCTATGGGACAGATTGATTCTTCATTTGACTCACCATTTTCCTACTTCGTGTATTTGAAAATGACATTGTAAATATACAACTTAGATTTATCTTAATTTATATGGTAAAATGGATCTTAATTTAGAAAGAAATAAATAAATAAAATTATTTTAACGTACAATATAGCCTGTGGGAGAGATTGCTTCTTCATTTAGCTAACACTTTTCTTACTTGGTCTAGTTGAAAATGACATTGTAAATATACAAGCTTAGATCGATCTCTGGATCCACAAAACATGGAAACGGATCAAATCTCTTTTCACTTTAAAAAAAAGTTAACATCTCAACCAATGTGATCCCTCTAATTTAATTATTATTATTTTATTTTTATTTCGAACCATGAAAAAATTATATATAGTGCCTCTCGTTACATATAAATACATACGAGAAGGAAAGTCATGTGATGGGGTTATTTTCTTACATTTTCAGAAGAAAGTCTCGTGACTATTTTCTTTACGGTTTTTATGTTATTTTCTTGGCAAGTTCTTCGTGGTATGCTCGCAAGCTCCTCTTTCTATCTTTCACAAACTATCTTTTGAAAAGTGACGAGATGGAGGTATCAAGAAATGGAAGTGCTACTGATAGTACCAATCGTGCGAGAGAAATCTTTGAGAAATTTATTGGTCACATGGAGAACGCCTCAAATAGAGGCATAGTATGGAAGAGATTTGTACCTTCTACTGTAACAAGTGGAACCGATGGCGTTTCACATGAAGAAGGGGCGGCATCAAGGGAAAGTGAAGGTTCTGTGCAGCAGCACTTGATCTCTAGCGTAGTGTGTAAATGGATTGGCTTAGGGGGCGGAGATGAGTGGGAATTGGAGAACGTCTGGGATAATGTGTGTGTAGATCAGTTAGATGAGATAGGGCAGAAACCCAGCCGTGAATGGCGTCCTGTGAACTACAGTGGCCAAGAGAATATCTGCGTTGCAATGGCTGAAAACATGAATACTGTTTTGGTGCGACATATCATAGATTGGAGCCGCCTGGACGGCTATGTGTGGAGCGTGCAAGTTGTATGGAGTGGCAGTTTTTCAGATTGTCATCGGATACTGCAACTATTGGAAGGCGATAGTAGAGCCGCTAATTCTATAGAAATGAGGATCGAACGTTTTGATCTTCATCTTCATTTACGAGAGCGATACATTGGTAGACATGGGAATTTTCCCGTAGCCGCTGCTATGGCGTTCGTTGACTCTTGCCCTACTGTTGTTATTCCAGTCGGAGGTGATGGTGACGTATCGCTATGCCCCATTTGTCAAGATATGCTATCTGAAGACGACGAAACAATACGACTGCCTTGCAATCACCTTTTTGATCGGAAATGCATTATGCTGTGGTTTTATTCTAAACTTGATTGCCCTATGTGCAGGAAAGATTTCAAGCGGGCGATAGCCTAATGTCTTCGTCGTTTTAAATCTTGTCCGGGCTTTCTCATTATTATCCTTTTCGATAGTTTTCAGGCGAAAATTTTGGAACTTCTAGTTTTTTTCAAGTGTGGTAAGACATTGTAGGCGCGAATAAGTTAGGGTAAATATAGGCTGTCTACTCTGGGGCAATTCAATTGCGATTATGTACCGGTATCATGATTCATTCCTTAAAAGTGAAATGTGGTTGTGTTAATGGTTTTTTCATTTATCATTTTTACGTTAAATAAAATATTGTTTATGAAGTAAATATGATAGATTTTCCATTCATTAAATATTTTTCTGGCCTTTCTAGTCATTACCCATTGGATAGAATTTTCGGGTGAAAATTTTGGAATATTTGGGTTTTTCGAAGTGTGGTAAAGCATAGGTAATGTAAATATGAGCTGTCAACCCTAGGGTTATTCAATTGGGATTATGTGCTGGTGTTATGATTCGTTGTAAATATGAGCTGTCAACCCTAGGGCAATTCAATTGGGATTATGTGCTGTGTCATGATTCGTTGTAAATATGAGCTGTCAACCCTAGGGCAATTCAATCGGGATTATGTGCTGGTGTCATTATTTGTTCAGTAAAAGTGAAATGTGACCATGTCGATGGTTTTTCCATTTATCATTGTTTTTTTTATGAAAAAGGTTAAATAAAATATTGTTTATGAAGTAAATGTGATAGATTTTTCATATTTCTTATATCTGTGTACGGGCCCACATATTCCCAAGATTTTGCACCTCCATCTTCAAATTATACCAGAAGGCTTTAGATTTGATTCTAAATTCCAAAGCATAATAGCATAATTTGGGACTGGAGATATAACATACTTATCAAACAAAGGGTTCCATAGGTTTTGCACTTCCACCCTCAATTTTAGAATTCATTACAAAAATAATCATGAGGACAAGCAAGGGAGACTTTAGAATTCTCCTTACCAGGAGTCCAAAAAAACAAGCCTCCACCCTTCAACCAAATAAGGAATCCAAGGATTATTGTCCCAGCCCTACATGAATTTCACTGACCTCCCCATGCTCAACCGAAATGGGTCCTGTAACTATGCAGAATTTGCCTTGTGCTTCCTCTGAGTGACTATGACTTGCTTCCTTCAGATTTGAAGCATACACAACCCCCTGCACCTTGTATGTGCCATATTTTTTTGTCTATGCATGAAGATGCTCTCGTTGATTGCACATACAGTGACGCCTTTTGCATATTACTCATGATTTTCCCCATCAATTTCACGCGTAGAGAAATGCACATACAATTATGCCTTCAGCGCATCAGTCTGATGAGTTTTTCGTTCGATTTCACACGTAGAGCAATGCAAGTGATGCCTTTTGCGTATCACTTTGATGATTTTTCCCTTCGATTTCAGACGCAGAGCAATGCAGATACAGTGATGTCTTCTGCGTATCACTCTAATGATTTTTTTCCTTCGATTTCACTCGCCGGTTGTCCCCTCCGTGATTCACCATGTCATTAGTTTAATGTCAGTTTCTACGATGATTTCCTCCTCTGCCTTCTGAACGTTTTTTTTCCCTTGTATTTCCTTGTTCTTTTCCCTGGTTTCTCCTTCTCTACCGTACACATTTATGCTCTAATTCTTTGCTCTATCTACATCGTGTCTTTTCAATTTATTTTTCTTATTTTCCCAGTCTCCCAAACCAACCAAATGTTGACACTCATCTTCTTGTCCCTTTGATTTTTATACTGCCTATTAATTTCGTGTTCTAGTGGTTGCCAAGCTCACCACTAAATAATCCCAAGCACGAATTCACTCTTCACTGCATTACCATGTATTCCTTAATTTGTTGCCCTTGTCTCCCTTTTCTTGCATGTTGTTGCCCTTTATTTCTCTGCAAGTAGTTATAAGGCCAGTCCCTTTAGTGCAGACTTGTCATCCTCCATGGATGTCATAAACAAACCAAATTCCAAGCAATTCACCCTCTTCATGTCTGGAATATGTGTCCCAAGACCACAACTCTTTTCTTTTAATCAAAATAATGACATTATTTACCGTACATGGAAATTTTAATCAAAATAATGACATTATTTACCGTACATGGAAAAGTAACCAGGGGTATCACATAAGTATTGTAATATTTATTTTTAGTCTTAATACTTTTTTTATAAAGAAAATCATGTAAGTGGCATAACAGTGAATTATATCATATCTTTTGATTTTGGGACAATCCCAACGATGCATAACTATTTATATATATATTTTTTGACATCCCTAATTAATTAATTCATCATTATAGATTCATGCCCAGAGATAGAGAAGAGAAATTTTCTTACATGGAATAGTAAAAAAGGTATAATGTAATGTCGTGTGCATGAAGATATTAATCTTCTTTATTTCACATATTTGTATTATGTTTTTTTATATGTCATGTTTTTTATATGCAATATTTTTTATACTTTTGCAAGTTATTGTTTGGAATAGTTAAAAAGTATAATGTAATGTCGTGTGCATGAAGATATTAATCTTCTTCATTTCACATATTTTGTATTATGTTTTTTTATATGTCATGTTTTTTATATGCAATATTTTTTCATTTCACATGTTTTGCATTATGTTTTTTTATATGTCATGTTTTTTATATGCAATATTTTTTATACTTTTGCAAGTTATCATTTGGATGTGATATATTTATATTGGATTTTTTATGAGCATTATGTACTTTGGTTACATTTTCATGAGTTTGATTCTAGAATGGACTTTTGATTTTCATTTTATTAGTGGACAAGGAAATTTTTATTAGTCTAGGTGGATGAACACACAAACAACTAAAGTATTTGTATGTGAGAGATTATGTGCTTACATTAACTTATAAGAACTAGAAATGTAAATTGTGCATTTGGCTCCAATTTATGAGATAATCAACTAGTAACACATAATTTTATCAAGTCATTGTTTAATTGTTTTGTAGCTTAAGCCCTAGGTGAGTTCTTATTTCATGGGAAATAGACTTTGTCTCTCTATACTTTTGTGCCATTCTTTGATGCTCCAAGTGCATTTAATGTTCATTGGAGATTCTATATAATATGGGAAGGTCTGGATTTCAACAATTAATGTTAATGCAACTTTGAAAGGTTTATAATCATCCTTATCTTATAATTAGTACTAAACTAGAGATAAGATTTGTAGATTTTTTGCGGGAAATGCACATAAAAGCATTTGCAAAGATGACATTGTTGCATTCCATGCTTAAAATTTGAAGAAACATGGCCATTGTGTTACGATATTCTCACAAATAGTAGAACTACTTGATATTCTGGAGGACTATCTAACTTTTGAGTTTGGACCACACTCTTATGAATGAGCGGATGGCTCAGTGTCTTTGGCAGATCACCAAATAGTTATTACATGTTTCAATTAAGAAAAATCACACTTTGCATTTATTTTTTCAACTCATTCTTTTGGCCTTTGCATTAATCTAACCACTATTGGTACTGTAATTATCTATGATTCTAATTTCTATCGACATGTCAATATTCAAGAAATGAATAATGCCCACCACATTGGGAAGTTTAAAAGGCTTTTGGTTTATAGACTTGTTGTCTATACCAGTGTAGAAGAGTGAATCCTGCAATTTACAAAGAAAATTTTGATGCCTAATTGACATTTTGTTAATAAGTCAAGCACTCAAAAGGAGATAGGAGATATCTTGCAATGGGGCACTAAAGAGTTCTTCCAAGAATTATGGTGAATTTACTAGCAATACTTCTTGAGAAGACAACATGATCCATTTTAAAGGTGCAAATGAGGTGGATCAATAGTAGAGAAAAAAAGTTGGAAGTCGAGGAAATGTCTGTGACGACAAGTTTTATATTGATGGGTATTAAAAAATTGTGAGGGATGATGTTAAAATTGCATGGTTGTTTTATCACTCACAATTGAATGGGCAAAGCCTTGAAGCAATGGAGAGAGAGTGTCAAAGACTAACATGCTAGGGTCTATAAATGCTTTAGATTTGATCGAACATGAAACAATAGATAAGCAAGAGAGTGGTGATTTAGACACTAATATTGTTGGAGGAACAACCACTGAGGGAGAAAAAAAGAAGATGGAAACTAGCCTTAATGGCATGGAGGAGAAGAATGGGAAGAACTTTCATGCAAAAGATGGGATAAGAAATAGCAAAGTGAAGAGGAAGGAGCTCTTAGATGGGGAAAGTAGTTACATAAAGTAGTTTTATGTAAGGAATCACTTATTCCAAATTCCAATAAATATTCTAATGAGAGTGGAAATGAAGAGGATGAGGACTATGAACTAGAATATACTCTAGTAGGCCAAGCACTGAAAATAAATTAGAAACACTTTGAGTTCGATGAAAGAATGTATTTCTTGTACACATGAGTCTGGAGGGAAATCATGGGATTTTTCTAGTTGGTTTTATGAAAATTTTCTTAGCATCTTTTACTAGTTGTCTTTGTGGCCTCCACTTCATCCCTACTCATAATGTTGTTTGGTCATTCTTGTTGGGTACTAGCCAACTTCAATGGAATCTATCTAGATCAATGGTCTTGGAAAAATAACACTTACTTTATTCTACTTGAATATTACAATTCTTGTCTTAACATTATTACCTTGGATCAAACCCCTGGTTGATATCTTCATCTTACATTCCAATAGGAATCAAATATTCAGTGGTGGTAATCTAGGAGTTTTCCATCTAATTTAGGCATGCAAAAATTTCATGTTGAAATTACAAATAAACTCAAAGACCTTAGGCAGCAAAATAATATCGTAGAATGTATTTAAACAAAATGAGATTTGGAATCAATTGCATCCTTGTTTATTCATTATGAGCACATTTTATGTTAGAGTAAATATGGAGAGATCTCTAATTTGATGAAGAGTCAACATCCAAGCATAGGATTTTTTGATTTTGATATACTTAATGATGAAGGAGAAGATACAAAATGGGTTGTTATAGCATCTTTTGCCACACTTATCTTCAGATGCACTTGTTGGCCCCGACAACATCCCCTTTTTCCCCTTGCATAGCATGTGGAAATAACCACCCAAAGCAATATCCGATGGTATTTACACGTGCCTCAGATGGTCCAAATATCCATGATTTTCATTTGCATCCAAACTCTGGAAAAATTATCTCTGATTAATTTTTTTATTCCGTTGCTAAATGAAAGCATAATTTCCATGTTGTGGTGTTGGGTTCCCTTGTCTCACACTCATATAGATTTTGTTGGAGGAGATCTTGATTATCCCAAGAAGGAAGGGTTTAGATGAAGGCTTCACTCAGTTCCTATAGTAAGGATTCAAGAGAGAGTGTAACTACCTTTGGGTTGTAAATTTCAATAAAGAAGCTCATGTTTCGTTTGAGGTTGTTTGTTCATATGTTGTATTTATGATTATTTTATTGGATAATGATGGACTAATAGCTCATATATCTCCTTGTAAGGTTTTAATTTGTTGTTTTTCTCTTCTCCCTATTGTTTTTGTTGCAGGTTTTCATCTCTAGAGGAAGAATAAGGGTTTGGATCTTTCAAGATCTACATTAAATGTAAGACCCATCTGTAAGTACCCATCTCTCACTTTGTGAATTATAAGCAAATTATATGTTTGGTTGAGTTTATTTTTTGTTCTTTTACTTGCTCTTGGTTGGGGCTACAAATCGTAGCCTCAGAGATTTTATCCCATAACATCTGGAGAATAATCTATTCATCCTATCAAGAAAACCAGACATAGCATATTGGCATGCATATTGCAGTTTTTGAACAATATAGGGTTTGGTGTTTATTATACACAAAAATGTTGCTATTGTTACTAATGAAACCTAATTTGTAGATGTACTTGAATGAAGTTGTCTTAATTTAGCACAAGAAGCTACATGGTTGTAGGGATATTAAACTAGATATTTGTAGGGCCAAACTTTTCCTACGCAATTGCTTCATTTAACAAGTTGAATTGCAATTCTTTATACCAGTTGTTGTAACGTAAATTATCCTCATGCGAAATTTTGACCCTAAGAAACCTTAGCTCATTAATTTTGTCCCCCAAGTCATCTTTCTACACTAAATCTCATTAACCAAATCCACAATTAATTAAACTCAAAGAGCAATCAATCATTCAAAATGTGTATACAATTAAATAAAATATAAAATGTTTATTAATAATTTAAAAATAAAAGTAATTAAATAAACAAAGAAAAATAAATTTTGTTGGATGTGGAGCTTGATTATCTGCTTGATTTAGAGGTCTTGTTTCATATGTGTTTGGATCCGAATCCTCGAAAAGGGGGGTGCGGGGGGGCCTGCCCCCCCACTATTGCTACGTGGGGGGTTCATGGGGGGTGACTACATGTTTGGAGGTCCTCCCCTGGCGGGGGTTTGGGGGTAGCACCCCCAAAGCTAAAAATAGATGAAATATTTCCTTGTAAAATATTGAAATTTCATAGTCAATTTGAGTCATTCATTAGGCAGATTGACCTGATGTTAGAAGTTATGTTAATTTAGGGATTTTTCCCTAGAAGGAAACCCTCAATTTATATGAGGGAATTGTATTGTGGTTGTGTATTATGATTCTGAACGAGAGAGAGAGAGAGAGAGAGAGAGAGAGAGAGAGGAGTTGAGTGAGAGAGAAGAGGAAATTATAGTGGATCTGTTGTAGGTTATATCTCTTCATTTTTTTGGATAATATAAAAGGAAAGATTGGTTGTTTCTCTATGGATGTATCCCAAATTGGTTGAACCACATATATATGTATCTCTCTTGTTTTATGCATTTTTGTATTTATGTTTCCACAATATTTTATGTGTTTCATCACTCCATTAATTAATTTCTAACAAATTTGAATAGTTTTAAATAAAAATTTAAAATATATAAAATAAATTGAAGTAAAATCTTGAAAATCGTCCATCATTTTTTGTGGGAGACATATTTCCATGAATAATAAAATAATATACTTTGTAAACCTTATGTTGAGATATTGTCATTGATGATAAATAAAAATGGTTAGTTATATTCTTCTCTATGCCTATACTTATATTCTCTATTCTTCAGGTCAACTTCTTATTGGGAGCCAAATCTCGTACAGAGAATGTGTTGGGCATATTCTTAGCCAACTCTTTTTATACATGGCTCCACAATCCCATTTTATTACACAGTCCTCTACCTAAATTTTTTTTCTTCTTTGATGTGTAAAAACTTCTTCAAAACCGCCCAAATTCCATTTAATTCTGCCTATTATGGATGTATATACTATCAAAATCTTGTGATATTATAACCATGCTCTCACAATTAAATTTTGTGTCAGCTTCTTATCATTCTTTTTCCCCTAAATTTATAGCAGCCTTATTTTTGTTGTGTGATTTTTCATTTGAGTACATCTTTGATTGACATTTCAACCATATAGTTGAATGAAGCTAGGCATCTTAGTGAATTTATTGAAGATCTATCAGTGTTCAAATAACAATATGATTTTCTTAAATCCTAGAAATTATACATCCTACAATCTTACCTACAATTTTCTCAATTTAATGAACAACATTTTAGGAGTCACCTTCAGAGATCCGAGATATCATTGTTGGTGCTTAGGTTAAAGTTATTTCCTAGGATAGAAATGATATTTTTGACTTGGGAAACTGGTGTATCATATATATAATTCAGAAATATGCAATGGATTCGTGGTAGAACAAGCTTTCAATGAACATAAAGTAGAATAGAAATGAATTTCTACTTTATTTTGTGGATGGTTGATATATTTCCAATCATGTCAGCTCTTGTGTAAGATATGTCCCTTCAAATAGTCTTATCTTTTCAAATAACAGTTGTGACCTTTCAAAACACAAGTCGAGTCAAAATTATTAATCAACCCACTATAAATAAGTCGTGACCCTTATCCATGTTAGCCACTAATTCATCTAAGAATAAAAATAGAAGATAGAAAAGCGAAAATCTAAAGTTTATATCTAAGCAAGATTCTTATGATTAAGGTTCTAAATTATACATGTGACAAAGGAACTGGAGCAAAACATGTGGTCAGCAAAAAAATATCTGTGGTTTAGACGAAATTTCTATGATTGGTACCTTGTGCAAGAAGGCCAAAAACTATGAGGTTTTCATTTGTGATAGAGGGCCGAAAATCTTGAGTTTTGCATTTATGAGAAAGGCCCAAAAAATATTGAGGTTTGAAAAATTATGAGATTGTATTCGTTGTGGAAGGTGAGTTGTCTGTGGGTTATATGTTTAATAAATGGTAAAAGTATAGTTTTTACTATTTTAATAAATAAAATTAAATTAATTAACATAATTAATATAAATAAATAAATAAATTTACAATCCACGTAAATGACTCTTGCAACCATATTTCAATAGGGATGAAAGGAAACTTGACATATTTTTTCTATTATGGGATAAAAATCTTTTCTAGTGCAAAAAATTCTCCAACAATCTCATCATCAATCTATTTAGAATGTTTAGATTTCAAGGCAGCGATTGAACAAGCAGTTCCAAATTTTCAGCAGACGATCCAACATTCTCAGGAATCAATGGAGTAGTTAGAAGCATATATACAATAGTTGAAAGACTTGTAATGAGGGCTACAGTATAAGGAAAAGACCTTCTAGCATAGATTTTTGCAGAAGCCCCTACAAAAATAGCCCAAATTTTCGTTTGTAGTAGAGGTGTGCGAGCAGATGTTTTTTAGACAATGTGTCTATAATATACAAATGCATCAGTGCCTTACTGTCCATACAAGCACCAGTGCTACATAGAACATGGTGCACCATGGAAAATTTATTTTTATAAAATAAAAAAGATATAGTACACTAAGTAACACAATGCACCGGTGCTTGAATAATCGATATC
Organism: Pinus taeda; assembly: GCA_000404065.3. Classification (NCBI taxonomy): domain Eukaryota; kingdom Viridiplantae; phylum Streptophyta; class Pinopsida; order Pinales; family Pinaceae; genus Pinus; species Pinus taeda. The sequence goes on along the minus strand of APFE031432211.1, from coordinate 19,895 downwards.
ACCAGAAAAAGGTTAACTTTTAAAAATCACCATTGCTCTATACACTCACAACACTGATGCACTTCATGTAGTAAAATGCCCTGGTGCATACCAAGAAGGAGCACAGCTATAGTTTTTAAATTTCAAAAAATGTGTTGCTATTTTCCAATGATGCATCGATGTGGTAAATGTACTAAAATACCTCGGGGCGTCTTCTAAAGAACACCACTAGGCAATTTTTTATTTTATTTTTTTAAATATTAGTGTTATAGTCAAACAAAGCATCGGTGTGGTACTTGTATTAGAATGCCTCGGGGCATCTTACCAAAAGCATTGTTATAGATTTTAAATTAAAAAAATAAAAAAAGTAAATAAATAAATAAATAAATAAATAAAAAATAAAAATTTGGTGCTCTTTTCCAACGATGCACTGATGTGGTAAATGTACTAAAACGTCCCAGGGCATCTTCTAAAGAGCACCACTAGGCGGTTTTTAATTTTATTTTTTTAAAAGAGCGGCATTATAGTCAAACAAAGCATCGGTGTGGTACTTGTATTAGAAGGCCTCGGGGCATATTACCAAAAGCATTGACATAGGTTTTTAAATTAAAAAAATGTGGTTCTCTTGGATATATTACGCACTAGTGTGGTTATTGTAACACACCGGGTGAGGGTTAAATAAAAAAAACCTCTCGGTTGTAAATTTCATTTTTACCATCTATAGTGTTCAAGAGCTCTAAAGCACCAGTGCCACTTTTGCCTCATGCAAGCGCCCTGATGTCAGTGCTTCTCTTGCTCACCATCCTTTTGTATTGTGCTCACTCCCTGATTTTCATTTTTTTTCAAACCATGGTAAAATTTGTTTCTCTCCATTAGGTGTCAACAATACCTCCTTGAAGACCAAATGTCCAGGTAATTTATATGTTTCTCTCTAATTGAATTTTTTAGTGGATTAGAATTGCAAATTAGCTTAAAATTTCCATTGTTTTTCTATGCATGAACATAATGCACCCCTATTGTTGTGGTGTGTTTTGTAAATGAAAATGCACTGGGAAAGCTATAAATTGTATGTCGGTGCATTATGCCTAGCACATTTATATTTACCAATCGCATCACACAAGTAATATTTAAAAATATTGCTATAGCTCGGCACGTACCAGTGCGAAAAGGTTATACATGCACAACAGTGTATAATTGTGACACACCGCGATGAAATTTTACATTTGTGAACCAATAATGATGCGCCATATGTATGTGCACACCGTTGCTAGTGCGGTTGTGTTTTAAAGTGCATTGGAGCTTATACATGGCTATATTTTGGGCACACCGATGATTTTTTATTTTAGTTGAAAGTTATGTTTCCATATTTATAAATACATTTTTCATTTAATAAAAGAAAAAAATATTTTATGTATGAAGTTGATGTATTTTATATGTCAATCATGTAGCAGAGACATCAACAGAGGGATCAGCAATAGGATTTGGAGCAAATGGCGGACCCATACAATATGGTTTGACCATGGGAAACTAGAGAGAGGGATAACACCTAATTGTTGTCCTACAATACACACTCTAGGTGTCTTACTTGGACCTCAGAGGTCCATGCTACAAACTACCATGGCACCATGGATTTCATAAATGGAACTGTGAAAAATGTATACTTTGTTAAACGTTGTCAATTCAAATGGTAAAATAAGAGTGAAATGAGAAAGCAATGGTATGGAGAAAAGATATCAGATTAGGGTCTCATGGGTTTTATTAGTCTTACACTAACAACCGTGAAAACTTATAGTGATGCCTTTCATGCCACTACCGTATCGTACAGTTGATGTCCTTCAAACTGGCGATGTGATATATATTTCTTAGGCTCGTGACCTTCAATGATAATTTTAGGTAGTATGGATTTTAATAATATATCACACACAACACCTTATTATGTAGCCTTATCACTTATTATTATCGAACTTTTGTATATAATATATTCTTGCTAGCATTGCGGTAATACTCATCATACTGATTGAAAAATATTAAAAAAAAAAAGAAAAAAAAAAACCTTAAGAAATCTAATTACACTTTTTCTAAAGATTCAAATCAATTTAAATTTAATTTTCAACTTGGAATCCTAGAATAATACTATTGTGACACGGCAGTGTCCTCCAAATTTGAAAAAGTTATTGAATATTATTGTCAGGACACAATGGCATCCTCCCAATTGTAAAGAGTTGTTGAATTTCATATTCTAATTATTTATCGATTTCTTTCAATGAATTTGGTTTTAAATGCCATAGGAAATTGTTGAAATTATGACTTTGAAATGTGTAATTTGTATGATTTGAATATTTGAAATGTTGTTAAATATATTTATATATTGTAAATATATAATCAAAACTATAATTTATGCTAATTTATGTTCTCGCAAAACAAAAATATAAAAGAGTGAAGTTGTGAAAATACACAATTCGAGTACCGAGATGATGCTCGAATGCAATCAAATTAATACACAATGATCTCAAAGCTTGAGGTAATATAATATTTTAGTGTAATTAAAAGAAATTTAGTTGTGGAGAGACAAAGCAACAGATGAACGACGATTTCCACATCGTCAGAGATATGTTGCTCCTGATAAGAGCATCTGAAATTTTTGAAATGAAGGATTATTTTATGCATCTGAACTTGATTTTGAATCAGGATCCTACAAATTTGGATACATTTTTTTTCAAATTTTCATGGATTAAAAAAAATCAATTAGATAATCGAAATATAAATAAAATTTGAACTCACTGGAGATGGAAAGGGAGAACTACATGAAGGACTCTTATTAGCAAAATGGTTCATGCTGGAATTTGAAGAATTAACAATTTGATATTATTGAGAATTTGTCTCTACATTTGAGAAAAATCAGAAATAAAATTTTATGTGCATATCTAAAATTAATCTCAAGAACTATATAACCACAATCTGAATTTCGTTATAGTTTTCAAACCATTTTTCAAGAATAAGGCGACTTTAAGTGGAAAATGTATACTATAAATTATTGTAATTCATGCAGATGTGTCCTAAAGGATAATTTGAGATTAATATGTCATTCTATATGAAAATAAAATTCCAGATAACTTTTAAACAGGACCAGTGCCCTTATAAGAACAGAGTGCACAGATGTGTTTAAATAATACGATCACTAGTGCGTTCAAATAATACTCGCATCAATTTCCTACATTCAGAGAAAAAACACACTAATGTGTTTCAAAGAAAAATAACACCAGTACACCCTTGTTTCTGGATCTTAGAAAATAAAAATGAATTCAACCATCTCAGTGCTCTTATACCAATTAAAACACCGATGCTTTTAAATACAAACTGCATCATTGCATTGAAAAAATTAATCACGCCAATTCGAAATTTGGAAATAAAAAATAATTGTATAATGTGCATTGAAAAAAATTGGCGCCTCGAAAATGTTGGTGCATTGAAAAAATTTGGTGCCCTGACAATGTCGGTGTCCTTTTCTTATAAGTGCACTGATGGGCTTGAATATCGAATGCATTGATGTTCGAAAAAAAAAACGTTTTTTTTTTCTTCTTTTTAAATTAAAAAATGAGCAGTAATTGATTTTTCAAAATCTAATTTCATAAATACTTGTAAACGATAAAAATGGATTCACTATTTCATTATTTTTCCCAAAATTTCAAGGGAGTGATTTACAACAGAGACATACCATGAGCACTATGCTGTAGCAAAATACTTTGGAGTAACATAACTATTCAGAAGATCAAAAGTTGAACGGCATGATGATTCACTCAAAACCCTGCATAGTAAAAATTTTAATTTTACTAATAAAAAAATTTACAATTTATGTTAGGGTTTAAATAAAAGAGAGATCATTTGCAAGAAAGACGTACTAGGAGCATTGTGGAGCAGCAAAATATTTTGGAAATGCAAAAAGATCAGAATTTGAAAGGTATGGTGATTCACTCAAAACCCTGGGTAGCAAAAATTTTAAATTTAATTTTATATTAAATTTTTTTACAATTTCTTTAGAATTATTCACAATTTCAAAAAAACAAACAAACTTGTATAATAAAAAATTTATTATTGATTTTAATAGTAAATATTTTATGATCCTTGTTTCTATTTAAATTTAATTAAAATTAAAATTAAAAAATTAGTACTTACCTTAAACCCTTGCTTCTTCCTGTAAAATTTCACCTTAGGGTTTAACTTCCTCTACCATTTAACAATTAGGGTTTTTCATTTTAGGCATTTTTAGATTTAATGGGTTTGTGTACTTACTATATATTGGGTGTTTGACATGTAAAGTAGAGGAATCATTTATTGAATTAAATCCAAACATTGTTGGCCCTGCTCGTTTTTTTTAAATGGATATATATTTCACGGTGCGCCCTATGTAATATAACAGACTGGTGTGCCCTATGCAATACAATGGACTAGCATATTATAAAATTGTCTAGTCTATTCATCTTTTCTCTCAGTGTAATATAATACACTAGCACACCTCTTCCAAATAGCACCGTTATATCATTTTGGTGCATTTAGCGTTACAAATCACAACGTAATAATTTAAAATTATTAAAAAAAAAAATTTTACCTAATAGTGTTGGACAATTAAACGCTTGGTGCATTTAATGGGATAAATGCACTAGTGCATTTATTCAGATAAACACACTGGTGCGTATATTCATATAAACACATTGGTGCATATATTTAGATAAACACACCAGGGCACTTATTCAGATAACACATCGGTGCATTTATTCAGATAAATGTACCAGTTACCAGAACTATTTTTGGATGAAAATTATTTGATTTATTTATGAAATATATTTAATAGCTTCTATATTGAATGGTACTATTGGCTTGAGGGGGCCTGACCCAAGTTCGGAGTTAATTAGCCAAACAAATCCCTACACTATTGGCCCTTTCGGTATTAGCCTGCGGAGCACGGACTGAAGTCTCACCCGAATCAGTATGGGGGGATGTTGAAACCAAGTTCCACACCCTTGAGATGTCTGAGGTGCCGATTTAGTCCAACTGTGCCTACCTTCTCGCACTGTCTTGACCTTCAATACCTTCACAATCTGTTATAATCACCTTTAGGCAGCCCTAACCAGGGGCTGAGATGCTTCCGCGCTGCTATGGCAACATCCTGCGCTATTTCCCCAAATTACACCGCGTATCTTACTTATCTTCTTAAAGATCTTCGTTAACTTCACATAAATAGATATTCTATCTTGCATTCACTTATTCAACACATTCATACATATTCGTGCATCATATAATCATTAAAAGTGCAATGTATATTCAATGTAATAGATAGATAAAACAGGAAATAAATATACATAATGGATATGAAACTTCTCTTTATTAATGTTCCAACTGTTACAGACTCAACTTTCCCTATGCACTCAGCCGCAGGGGTCCGCGCACTCAGTGGAAGACTAGTAGGCCTCTGTGAACTCAGCTTCAGAGCCTTCTCCTACTCTACGACCCAAAACTAGACTTTACACTTTAGATATGACTCAATTCTTCATCCTTATCATTATTATTCCATGATCTATTGATTTCTTAGAGCCTCGCTCCATTTATACAATCCCATGGTTTGTGGACCATGGGTAGATCTCTACAGCCGACATTACATTACAAAATTGAGGGTGGACAACCCTATGACTCTTTTACAAACTACACCCTCTGCGCCCACAAAATGTGGAGTCTTTACATCAAGGTTACAACTTTTGACCAAAATCTGGGCTCTAAGCCCAAAACTTCCCTTAAGGGATCCCGTGCCCAATAGGCCCCCAACACAAACATTGTGACTTGCCTTCAAGTCACTCTGTTAGTGCAAAGATCTTTGCGCGAAGGCCTCCCAACTCTACCTGGATCGATGCAGGATTGGCAGCGCACTGAGCGGTTGCCTACTACACTTCTTAGATGCGTTATTCAGAGACTATTGTAGCTGAACTACCTCCCTAAACCTGTTCCTATGTTCCTTGCATCTGTGCGAGCTTTGCTTTAATAAAGGTTGTAATGATATATGCCTCATCAATCCATGGCTGTAAATGCACCTTCAAAATTGTTTCCCTATGTCGAGCAACACCCACCTGCTCCTTGCGCGCTTTCACTTACTGCATCCACGCAAGCCTCTGTGTAAGGGAAACTATCTACGTGGTCCCTTTTACTTCATCATATTTATTTTGTAGCTCACACGCCTCTGTTTCTAGGCACTGTATGTTCAGGTCCTCCTGTAGAGTGGTGAGAACCTCGAACGACTCCTCGAAAAGCTTTGTGCAGTATTTCACTACATTGTTGACCTCTACTATTGCTTGTTGTTCCTTAACCTCTGGCGCAGTTGAAGGTTGCGCCCTCAATTGTAGTTTGGCTATCTGAAGGTCAGCTCCAGTTGAACCTTACCCATCTCTTGCTTAGCCTCACGCACCCCTACTACTAGTTTCCAGATGCGTGCCTCCGCTAGTTCCTCTACTTGGATGGCCAGTTGTGGGACCATTTAGTAGGCTTCCTCGACCACCTGCACTAGCTGTTGGTTCTATGCCACTACCTCGTTGCGTTGTAGTCTCAACTATTCAATGTTGATGTGCTGCTCGCTCATGACCTGGAACACATGACCCTCCCTGGCTCGCAGCTCTACAGTAACTTCATCCTGTAAAACTTAGAGTGTCTCTCGAGGGAGTGCAGCCATATTTATCCTGATCCCCTTCAGCCCATTGACCATAGGCATGTCAGCCTCATTTTTTGTAACAAGTGCTCCCTCTAGCAGCACTATAGTGTTGATCATTCTAGCATGCAGCATTTCCTTAGCCACGGGCGTGCCTACAGCGAGGCTGGTTGACAAAGTGCCAGCCTGTGGAGTGCGCACCTACAACTCCTATATCTGTGCCAGGAGAGCCCCCAACACCATCTAGTTTTCCTCCGCAAACTTTTGGAGGGCCTTCATGGTAATTTCCCTCACCGTCTCCCTAATGTCATGTTGATCCCCCTCAGTAAGGGTGATCGGGTCGAAAGAAATTTTGGAAGCCTTTGACTTCTTCTGTGGCTCTACCTTCTCTCTTGGGCATTGTCATTTCATTTGTGTGGACGTTGTCTATAGGTTCGTACCACCTTGCTCTATATCTATTTCCTATTTGGGTGAAGGTGACTTCTGGCCTTCAAGCTCCTCCTCTGCTACTCTTCCGTCGCCTTCACAGCATTGCGCACCTCATGGGCCTTGGTTGTTGCTACTTCATTCCTTCGCTTCTCTACCAACTGCACAATCTACAACTTTGCCTCATCCTTTTTCCTCTGTGTGGCGGAATTATTTTCTTCCATCATGGATCTGGCTGGAGTGTGTCACTCCGGTGGCCATAACTCAAGGAAAACAAATATAACATCATCGGTTGCCAGATAAGGGAGAACATGCCAAGTCTTCACGAGGTCCTTCCTCACCCTGATGTACATGTGGTGGAAATTTTCCCTGAACTCCGTGAAACTCTACAAATTGTTATAGACCATGGATGATAACTGCGGGTTGTGATTAATCCCCATTCTAATGTTCATCTCCACGAACACCCAGAATATCTTACTCTCCCTGGTTCTTTGCAGATCTCTAGTTGCCCACAGCGAAGTGTACTTCGCTGCCTCCAAAAGGTCCTACTCAATCATTAGGAATTGGTTGTCCTCGAGCAATTCCCATGCAACCAGCACGATGGACAATAGCAACCATGCATAATCAAAAGTCTTCCCCTGATCCTGTGCCTTGTGATAGTTCTCAAGGAACTCTATGCACAAGTAGTCCGCCCAGCTAAACTGGACCCCTTCTGTGCATTACGTGGCAAGTGAAACCACCAGTGCGGGCACCTCACCCGTGTGCACTTCCACATAACATTTCCAGCCAATATCTGCATCGTTACTTTAATCGTAGCGTTGTTGATGCTGGAAATCACGTATCATCTCTTCTTCTTCTCCAACTTGAACTTCTTCTTCATGGCCTTCGTCATGGCCAAATCAACACTTTTACCCTTTGGAATGTTCGATGGGTCCTCTCCTTTGCAAGGGAGCTAGGCAATTCTATGAATTAAGTGGTCCATGATGGGGATGGGCTCCTCCATCCACAAGCACCCATCATGCACCAGGTAGAGTAGTTGCCTAATGACAAAAATAGTCACTAGGGCGCAATGGTAATGTAGCACCCAGAGCAGGTTTAACAATCCTACCTTTTTTACACCTCTCACCCACTTACGTGGCTCCAACTCTATAACTTTCGGCAGTGCGTCTTTATTCTGGTGCATCAGCTACGTGGTTGCCAAATGTGGAACTTCTCATGGTCCGCAAGATCCCAGTCTTCAAATTTTAGTATAGGCACTCGCCCCAAGTGCACTCCTTCAAAAATGATGTCATCAGGGAGCAGTGCAGTCTGCAGAGAGCTTTTGCTCTCATCTATGTCTTTGGGCACCTTTCTTTCCCTTCTGCGGAGGAACATATGCGGGGAGCCTAGTCCGAGGGTCTGCACCCTGGCTTTCCACCTCTATTTCTACATCCTCTTCCTCCTCTACCAGGATTTCTTCAAATTCTTCCTCCTCATCAGCCTCCAAATTGAGCACCTTCCCCTTTTCTTCCATGGTAAGCCTAGTCCTTAACGGATTCCTAGGAGACACATGCACTGATACCACAAGCTGCTTGTCTTTCTTGGGTCTCAGCGTGCGCGGTGATTTAGGGATTTATGCGACTATCCCAGCACTTTCTAGGGCTTCTCCTACCCTCATGGCTTGCGCGACCTACTCAATGGTCATTTCTCCAATATCCATGGCTTCCTCAGGCATGACCATAGTGCTATTCCATAATTCTCTCAATGGTTTGAGTAAGTTCTCAAACAACGAATTTTCCTTCAACAAATCGAACAAGTCTGGGTTCATGAATGTATGGGCACGCAACAGCTCAGATCTGAAATTGTCAAGTGTTGCTTTCTAGACAGCCCTTTGCAATTTATAGTGCCTTTTGAATTTGAATTCAATTGTTCCCCCTACATTTGGTCCATTAACGCTCACTTGGCAACACATTTTCAAGAATTTGGCCCACAAAATTCGCCTTAAATTCCTTTTTCCCACTCGATTTGGTCTCAAACCAAGCATCACATCATGAATAGTGACTGTAACGGTCACTTTCCAACTGACCCACTAGCAGCGCAACTACCCTCGCGCTGTCGTGATCCCTGCAACGCTTTGCTACTGCATGCAGACCTGACATCACACAGCTCCTGGGTAGAGTAGTTTATATTCCCGCACCTCCTTTCAGTTGCCTAGAGCGCTAAGACTGTGCTTTTGTCAGCTAATCAGATGGTCAGGCCACCTATGTACGCCTTCAAATGACTGTCATTGACTTTTCCTTGGAAGAGTTCTCCATTTAACTTTACCAACTGCATCGTGCCACCATCTATGATCTCCTTAATAACATATGGTCCCAACCAATGCATTATCAGCTTCCCTGAGAATTTATCGAACTTACTGTCATACAACAACACCAAATCATTCACCTTGAAGGTGTGCAACTTAATATGTCAATCATGCCAAGCCTTTTGCGTTTCTTTTGGACCTGCTGGTGAAATCCAACCAAAAATCGTTCTTCCTCGAGCTCCTCCAACTATGCAAGCCTCTCCTTCAGGGCTCCATAATCCATCATACTTGTGAGCACTGCTATGCGCAGACTAGGCATGATGTATTCCATAGGCATTACAACTTCCACTCCATAGACAAGCCTAAAAGGTGTCTGTCCCCTCAGTTTCTTGCATGTCGTCCTATAAGCCCATAATATTGCAGGTACACGCAGGTCCCAATCACTTCGCTGCGCATTGCATACCTTGTTTAGTGCATTGCATACCTTGTTTAATACTTCCGCTTGGATAACCTTCTGCGTGATTGTTCTTCCTAAGTATTGTCTCCCCAACATTAAGAGTCATTTGCACATTTGTGCCCCCAACACATGTTTATTAATCATACCTTTCAGCGCAGAGTTCATGTGCAACCGCATAGGTTGTTTTCCATATGCCTGTGTCCACTTGGTTAGACTCATGTGCAGATCATCTCGTCCATTGTATTTGTCTTTCAATCGCACCCTAGGCTTCCCAAAACGCGTGTGCATCATTCTCCTACATTCGTGCCAATTGTCAAAGCTCCCTTTGTGTGTACCCCACCACCTCGTGGGTGTAGCGCGTAGTACCCAATCCAAGGCCTGGAAGCATTGCTTTTCCGACACCTCCCTTTAAAATTTATTCAAGAAGGTGTCTACCTCACTTAGACCATCATAAGTAGGCAGGTCTCTTACTTATGTTGATACACAGCGCATCGACCTTGTCGTCATATTATAATTTAGTGTAGTTACCTCATGTAACTAATTCTACCATCGCTCTATTTCCTCATCTGAATCCAAAGTACAGGATCTTTCGTGCTCCCATGCAATCCACCCATCCACGATGGGATTCACCGAGTCCTCATTTGGTGTTGTTATCTTATAGATGCAGTCTAAATCATCATCACTTTCATAGTCGCACGCTGGCTCCATATAGCGCGATACTTCAAGAGGGTCCACGGGTATAATTACGCGTACTGACTTCTTTTCAAAAATAATTTTTTGCATTTTTTCATATTAATCACCCCGTTCATGTCAGTGGCCCAATCAATTCCTAAGAGCGTGGGGTAGGGATTGTTGTCATCAACAATCTCTATCACTTCAAAGTCTACTAGCGCGCTTGCTCCCTCAATGTCCACAGTTATTCCCTGCAATCATCCCATGGGTATTATTTTCTATTGGTTCGCCATTCTTTTAGCTGAATAGGAGACCACTACAACATAGGTCTCCCCATTTTCTCCCATGCCTTCTTTGGCAGAACATTTGCATCCAATTCTAAATCCATGATAACTTGATCCATCTCATATTCTCCGATCTGCGCGGTTAGTCTCATTTCCCTTCCCATTCTTATCTTATGTTTTCCGATCTTCCTGACTATGTGCAGTTCTCCTAGCATGGTCCTAGCACATCTGCTAATGAGTTCTTATAACCCTTTTACATCTTTACTGTCACATAGTAACTTCATACATTTGAATCAGTTTCCGGAGAACCCACAGTATGAACATTTTTGTTCCAACGTTTCAAATCCCAACTAGGATCCTTCTCAGCAGCTCTTCTTTATCATCATTCATAAGTCCTGATGATGGATCCCAGTTGGGATTTGAAACGTTGGCACAAAAATGTTCATACTGTGGGTTCTCCGGAAACTGATTCAAAAGATACAAACCACAGATCTCTTAAATCCAACTTCATACATGTTTCCAAGAATGTTGTGAGCATGGATGGGTCCATCTTCGGCTCTGGTATATCTTTTCTTCCTGAAGTGGAGGCATCAGTGAAGATCTCCTTAGCTTCCATGAAGGTTTCTTGAGTGCGCTCCAAATCAAACTCCACTTCTTTCATCAGAGCTTTGTGAACCCAAGTACTATGTTCTCGCTATTCACCTTTGTCATCTCCCGTCACAATTCCACTTCGGAGCACAATGTTTACATTTAGATCTTCCTCACACAGCTCAGACCTCATCATCTGTAAGTTCTGAGTCGGGGGAGGTGGTGGCGCTCCTTTGCCACATATCCTATCTATCATTTTAGGACAATCTTCTATCTCATGATCAAACAAGTTGCAATAAAAACATGATGGGCGCATTGGATTTGTACAATTGCGGACATAATGTCCTAGCCCTCTGCAATTATAGAATATCAACTATTTTCGACCTCTTCCAGGTCCTCCTCCACCTTGGCCTCGTTCGTGCCCCTGAAATCTTATTCGTGCCATTCCTGCATTCTGGTCAATGGCCCGCGTTTCAACCTAAACTTTGTAGGTGGGAGTTCTATCCATCATTAACTCATAGCTTCTACAAGTGCCCTCATCATGTCCCACCGATCTACAAAAGTTGTAGAACAATTGTTGTGAATTTTTTGTATACTTTTGTAACAAATGGAAGTTTTTTGTGGCATGTTTTCTAATTATTCAACAAGTCGCACACCACAAAGCAGATGTCGTGCTAGGTCCCGATTGCACTTTCGGCCTTAAAGGCATCGACCCTCCTCCTGCAAGGTAGTTTGCAAACACCGGGTAGTGGTCCTTATCATGACCCTGACCCTTGCATTTTATGCACCACACCTCTTCACGTACTTCTAGTCGAGTTGTCCTATCATGTTTTAGACTTTGCGTCTCAAGGCATAAATTCTTTAGCTACGCTTGGATCTATTGAACTCCCAAGTTAGGATCCTGCATCGGGGTCTCATGCAGCTTCATCACAATTTCTAAGGCCTTTTCTTGAGTCGTTAATTTATGTTGCGATAATTCACTCCTCAGATGTGGCATTAGTGAAGCTATAAACCATTAGCGATGTTGTCCATCCATTAGATTCATATTAGCTTCGTGAATCATACATTTCAGCCTCTGATCCAGCGCCCAAGGAGTCTCACCTGGTAGCATCATGATCTCTTTGAATCTAATGATCAACTATGCTTCAGACTTTGGTCAGCTAAATTATCTGTTTAGTGCTACTTAAATATCCGTGATTCCCACATTTTATCATTGGAGTGTTTAATATACCAAGTCAGCACGTAGTCCTGTAGGGCGCTAACTAGTGTTGCTTTCTTTATATTGTCATCTGTAACTTATTGCACTTCTCATACAGCCCTTGCCACGAACCAAAATTGGTCCGGATCCTCATTTCCCAAACCTTAAATACAGGCAACTTCACTGTGCTTGCCATATTGAATTGTGGTGGTGGTGGAGTTGGTACGGGTGAAGATGGAGGTGATGATGGTGAAGCTGGTGGTGGTGTGGGTGGAGGTGGTATTCGCAGAATTCTTTGCCTTATCAGATGGATCGCACTTTGCAATGAGACCTTCGCGAGCTCTTCCTTGTCCCCTTCTGGAGATGAAATCAAGGGGCTAGTTTCTGTTCCCTTACTTCCTTTGTTCCTGTAGGCTTTTCCACTTCACGTAGCCTCGAACATCAAGGTAATGACATAACCCTTTTTTTTCACAATAGCATTTTAATCCAAGTATTCAGAGACTTTACATACTTACCTCGTGGTCATTTGAGAAAGTGTTGCTTTGCCTCATTGTAGCTAATTGAGGTGTCAACCGCAAACTCAGTAATGAATCCTCCTATAATATGATCGAGCCAATGATCAACAGCGCGCACGATCTTTTCCTCTGATGCTTCCAACCTTCTCACTAGCTCTGGTGTCAATACAATAGGACTGCCAAGTTTCCACCTTCCTTGGCTATCCGCTAGCTTCATGATCCACTTGTATAGCTCAGTAGGGAAGGACGCAAAGAAGATTTCATGGATCTCCGTGTATAGGTAGCAATCTAACAACATTTCCTTTGTCAGTCGTGGATTCCTATTCTCTTGTGCTGCGAACTCGTGAATTCTTCTATCTAACCAGCCTTCCATTTCCTTCTTAATTGGATTCAAATGATATGATGTTAGAAATCTCTATGCAAATTATGGTCTTGGAAATGGAACCATTTGTTGGCTTGAGGGGGCCTAAGCTAGGTTCGAAGTTAATTAGCCAAACAAATCCCTACACTACTGGCCCTTTCGGCATTAACCCGCAAAGCGCGGATTGAAGTCTCACCTGAAGCAGTATGGGGGGATGTTGGAAACAAGTTTTTGCACCATTGAGATGTCTGAGATGTTTATTTAGTCCAACTATGCCTACCTTTGCGCAGGTCACTTCGCCACTATCCTGACCTTCAATACCTTCGCGATATGTTATAATCGCCTTTCATGCAACCCTAACTAGGGGCTAAGATGCTTTCACGCTACTATGGCAGTGCCCTACGCTAATTCCCCAAATTACACCGCATATCTTACTTATCTTCTTAAATAACTTCGATAACTTCGTGTAAATAGATATTATATCTTGCATTCACTTATTCAACACATTCATACATATTCGTGCATCATATGAGCATTAAAAGTGAAATGTATATTCAATGTAATAGATGCATAAAACAAGAAATAAATACACAGAATGGATATGAAACTTCTCTTTATTAATGCTCCAACTATTATAGACTCGACTCCCCTATGCACTCAGCTGCAAACTACTAGGCCTCTGTGCACTCAGCTGCAGAGCCTTCTCCTACTCTATGACCCAAAACTAGACTTTACACTTCAGATACGACTCAATCTTTCACCCTTATCATTATTATTCCATGATCTATTGATTTCTTACAGCCTTGCTCTATTTATACAATCCCATGGTCCACAGACAATCGGTAGATCTCTATAGCCAACATTACATTACAAAATTGAGGGCGGATAACCCTATGACTCATTTACAAACTACGCACTCTGCGCCCACAAAATGCATAGGATTTACATCAGGGTTACAAATTTTGACCAAAATCTGGGCTCTAAGCCCCAAAACTTCCCTTAGGGGATCTCGCGCGCAATAGTTACAGGTTGTATATTGATAAAAAAATGTATAAGAATGTGTCAAATAACAAAAATATTGATTGACACAATGATAACACATTAAAAAAAAACAGAGAAGGCAAGTTCTTTGTAAATTATTTACAAAATTAATATGTTTGAACTATATGTAAGTTTAACTAAAATGTATTGGTTAGTGTGTGTCATGTAGAGACACAAAATGAAGAAGTTCAATAATTTTATTTCTAATGTAAGCGCAAAAGAGCATAAAATCTTGAATGAAAAATTGCGAAAGGATGAATAAGATGAATGAAAATATACTATTCAATGTGAGTTCTTTTTAATTTTCATTAATAATATACTTAAGAATATTAGATAACATATTTCAAACAATATATTAATTCATATATGTTTAATGTTCTACATGGAACAACAACAAAGGAAAAGATCAATGTCGTTCTAAGAAAAGAAAAATAATAGAACATGTAAATGATGATGAATTGGTCTTTATCTCATCTAGAGAGGTGTTAGAGGTTAATGAAAGGGGGACATTTTTTTACAAAACCATGAGGAATCTAGTGGAACGAATGTATAGACATACTTTCCACTTACAATACAAAAATCAATCCAATGATTCTAAGAACCAAATTATATCTAAACTACAATAAGCATTTCTAGAGAATTGGTCAATGAGACATGTCAAACTTGCAATAGCAAAAGCATACAATAACAAAAAAGAATAATTTGAAAGGTAATATTCCTGATTAAAATGATTTTCTAGAATTATATGTATATACTACTACAAGCCATTCATTTATTAATATCAATTTTGTTATATCTAGTTTTCATATATCAATATAAAAGTAATTTATTACCTTTTTCAGGAAGATTATGAAAAACTCAAATGATCAATGAGCTTGTTAGGTCCCTAAACTACTAGCGTAACCCCTTATTGTTATTAGTGCAACCCCATTATTATATTTTGGTTGTGCCCATGTAGTACCCATATAGTTATTATTGTGCCCCATAGAAGCCCACTATTGTTATTGTTGTGCCCTTACATTATTACTGTTATGTCGGCTCTGATTATATTATGACTCCTTAGACTCCTATATATAGAAAGTAGGTCTTATCATTTGTATCATCCAAGAATTGTTCATTTGTGTAATGTAAAGGAGGTTTCCCCCTTGAAGAGGCTTATTTGAAGGCGTTGATCTATATTTTCTATATTTTTGTGAGCTGGTTTCATAACATTTGGTATCAGAGCTTCAGATTCTAGGGTTTCACTGCTCCAAACAGGTCATCGTGGAATTTGCACTATAACTTTTTTGCTAAGAGGTTTTAGAAGCTAAAAACAAAACCCATATGATAATAAATTCTATTGACCCTCGAGTCCAAATTTCAGATCTTGTCTCATTATATTTTCGAATATATGATCTGAGGAAGTTAGGGTTTGTGGAAGCTCCAGAATTCCATCTCAAACAGGTCCCAAATTTTAGATCTTGTTTCGCTGTATTTGTGGAGATGCAATCCAAGACATTTAGGGTTTCTATAGGCTCCCGCATTACATCCCAAAAAGGTGACCTTGGGAAAATCGTCATTAATCTCTCTCTAAACATCTGATTCAAATTCCATAAAAAGTGAAAGAAATTAGATTGACTGTAGTTTGTTGGGTATTAGTTTCAGAACATAAGGTCGAAATAGTGACGCGTGGCACGTCGTACAACTTCGCTCTACTGAACTACTCTATAATTAGGTCATCGTGGGAGATTGGGAATAACTCTTTCTTTAGGAATCCAATTGCGATCAGACTTGCGGTGTTAGAAATAGGACTCAAAGGGCTATCAAAGGCCGAAATTTCAAAACTTAAATATCTTAAATTACAAAGTTACATTCATTTCAAGATCAAGCTCCTAAAATCAAGAAAAAGCGATATGAGGAAGTTTGATGTCAAGGATCCAATAAATTGGATACTACATATGGAGCAATAGTTTGATCTGTATGAGGTGCAACTGTTACAAAATTTACGTATTTCATCCTAATATTTAGAATCGAATCAATTTTTATGGTATAAAGGGCTTTTTTCTCTTAAACCACTTGTCACGTGGTCAATTTTCACGGAGGAAATGATAACACAGTATGAGGATGCAAAGAGAAACACCTTCTTTAGCCAATTAATAAATCTCAACAAAAATTTTCAATGGTAGAGCACATTGAGGACTTTTAAAAATTGAATATAAGGGTAAATGATATTCCAGAGAAGCAGAGGATTGATGTCTTCAGAGGGAATTTAAAGGATAACATTCAACATGAGGTTCTTCTTTGGGAACCTGATTCATTGGAGGAGGCATTCAGGTTGGCAAGAAAAACTGAAAGCAAAATTATGGAAACAAGGAAGCCTACTACTCACAACTATAAAGACGGAAGTGTTGATTCCCCTAGCCTTCCACAACATACAAGGTTGACACCACAACAATTGGAAGAAAAAGAGAAAAAGGGCTTTGTTACAGTTGTGATAGAAAATACTCTAAAGGTCATAAGTGTGCTAAGAATAAATTATTTTACATAGATTGTGAAGAGGAGGAAGAAAAGGAACAAGAAACATCAAAAGAAGAGGATATACAACAAGAACCATCCCTAGATAAAGAAAAAATGAATTCAAACATATCTTGTAATGCATTAGTTGGAATTACCACTCTTCAAACTCTTAAGATCGAAGGGCATATCAAGAAGAAAAAGGTAATAGTGTTGATTGATTCGAGTAGTACCCATAATTTATTCATTGTAAGATAGCCAAGGAATTGAACTGCTTCCTATATCTAGCACAAAAGTGCCGAGTGATGGTTGCAAATGGAGGAACCATAAATTTCTCTAGAAAGTGCCATAATATCAATCTATCCATGGGAGAATATGTCTTGAATAGCCCAATGCTTTCCATTCCAATGGGTGGTGCTATTGTTGTACTAGGAGTCCAATGGCTACAATCCTTGGGTACAATAACTTTTAATTTTCAAGAAATTTTCTTCAAAAGGAAAGGAAGTTGAATTAAGGGGTATCATAAGGGAAACAGGAAAGATAATCAGCTCTAATGGAATGAAAAAGCTTCTAAAGAAAGAACAATGAGGTGTAATTGCACAATTATCTTTGCTAGAAGTTCCCACTTAAAAATCATATCTTTCTCCAAATCTCCAAAATGTCTTGGACAATCATTCCAATGTATTTGAGACTCCCAAAGGCCTCGCACCTATTCGTGATCATGATCATGCTATTCATTTGATTCCAGGAAGTGTTCCTCCAAACATCAGGTCTTACAAATATCCATATGCCCAAAGGAGTGAAATTGAACATATGGTTGCAAAAATTCTAGAGGTTGGTATAATTATCCAACTAAATTTGATAAACGAAGCAATGGATGAATGGAAGAATGACGAAGAAAGGTGTGAACTCATTCAAAAGTCGCAGAAGATCCTTGTTCAAATAATATTGGCAGAACTTGACAAGGAAGGAAAAATAATATTGGAACTTGAAGCAGTCATAGAACCAAGAAATCAACAACTACAAAATCAATCAATTTTAGAGTATTTCATCAAGTGGAAGAACTTACCCGCTGAAGATTCCACATGGAAGGATCATAATTTTATACAAAAGCAACCAAAACTACTCAAGCATTGAGGACAACACATTTTGAAGGAGAGGGGCATGTTAGGTACCTAAACTACTAGTGTAACCCCTTATTGTTATTATTGCAACCCCCTTATTATATTGTTGTGCCCATGTAATACCCATATTGTTATTATTGTGACCCATAGAAGCCCACTATTATTATTATTGTGCCCTTACATTATTATTGTTATGTCGGTTCTAATTATATTATGACCCCTTAGACTCCTATGTATAGAAAGGAGGTCTTATCATTTGTATCATACAAGAATTGTTCATGTGTGTAATGTAAAAGAAGTTTCCTCCTCGAAGAGGCTTAGTTGAAGGCGTTGATCTATATTTTCTATCTTTTTGTGAGTTGATTTCATAAAGGAGCTGATATGTGAAACATGTCAATAGGAATGTCCAAAAATGTGTACAAGGAGATGGTCAAAGAAATGGACATAATTGCATCACAAGAGAATTCATCTCAATAATAATGTGCTTCAAATGTATGTAATCATGATTGACTTTGTACATATAAAAAATTAATTTAGCATTAAATATTATTTTTTAAGTATTTTCTTGTATAAATAAAACAAAATGGAACTCATTTAGCACATAAAATAGGATGATGAGGAAGAAAAGGGTTGATTTCAAAGTTTGTGAGTAATTCCTAATATTTCCTTATAGCAACTCAAGGTTTCATTTTTGAATATTTTATTTTTTTTTACAGCAACCATCCCTGAATGTCTTCAAATAGGTACTAACATACAAAGAAGAGCCATCGGAAGAGTTGATTGTTATTGCGTTAAATATGGGTTGTGAGTATATGTTGGCATATCAAAAATTAATTGTGAAATTTGTAAGTATCTATCTTGTTTTACTTCTCTGAGTTTATAATTATTAGAACAAAAAATCATTTATATTAAATCTATGATTTATAATGGGCTTTAAAACACACAGGAAACAAAGTATGGAACTACACTAGCAAAAGACTTATTGCAACAAGGCATGAGACTTGGTTTTGAAACCATGTGCATAGTTTATGAGTCACTTCTTACTATGGTACATTTCTATTTGACTTACAATGATGTATATTATTTATTTCAATTTTCATTATTCTCACTGATGTAGATACAATCATTACGCTTTATTTTTATGTTTGTGGATGGAACAAGATCAAGAGGATGAAAAAAATCAATGCAATCAACAAAGCATTCCTCCAAATAATCCAATTCATGGAAGTAGCTTGAACACTGATAGTAGTTCCAGCGAAGAATGATGATCTATTTGGATACAAATACAACCTATTTTATTTTTTTTAATAATTATTTTTGAAAAGCATACATTTTGTTTAATGTAATGACATAGTGTCCCAATTGAAATACGAGTTACCAATAAAAATCCCATTTTGTATGACAAAGAGCCTCTTATTTATATAGAATAAAATATATTTTGATTTATTCTATTGTATTATCCAATTTCGTTGTGAAATGTTACATTGTTGATTAAATATATGGATGCTTAAATATTATAATGAAGATATGTGAAATATGATAATATAACAAATTAATTCAAACATCATATGAAAATGCACTAATCAAATTTTAATTTATATGAATATTGTTATAGATTATATGTTCAGTTTTTAATGAATAATGGATTTAAAAAATTATAATAATTGCACTATCACAAGAAAATGTTTCCAAAAAAGAGAAAATCTCATACAAAAAATGAGTGTGTCCATAACATAACACACTAGTGCGTTATGTTATATAAAAGCACCATGACAACATATTTTT